>JXSR01S029625.1:0-25340 GCA_000969725.1 Ophiothrix spiculata
ATTTTCAATTGTAACAGGGCCTTCTAGAATAGCAGTGCCTTGACACTGAAGAAGCTACCCTGTATAATGAAAGCTCAAATAATAATAATAATAAATCTTCAGTTTGTTAAAATACAAGGGGCATAAAAAAGTTTCAAACTTTATTCTGAAGAAATAGAGCCAGGAATGTAATTTTATTACAAGTTACTTAAGCAATCTTTGCATAGTCAATGTGCAAAGTAACACATTTTTCCCATTTTTAACTGACTGTCCACATACCGTTATTGTAGGGATCCTCTCTATTGAAAAAAATCTATATTTCAATGTAAATCAACATTTTCAGGTCGACCATGTTTCATTACGTAATTGTGATGTCATTCATGGACCGATTTCCAAAATTTAGGGATTATTGAAAAGAGGAAACCCTACCCTTTACTATGGTATCAAACAACTAAACTTTAGTCATGTCAATTAAATTAACTGTGCCCTGTAAACCTTCAAATGCAGTAAAGAAAGTAAAACAACAAATGAGACCATTTCTGTACCACAGTGTATATAAAGGCGAGTGACTATTCTGACAAACTTTCATTGATATAGCTTCAACCCTTCTGGGTAAAGTTTCAAACTTTTTGATACCCCCCAATCTTGACATTTTGCATTAAGTTTTTCATTTGGCTGAACCCTTCTATATATGAGTGTAATGTGGCAAAATCACAAAAAATAATTTTAATTTGACTTTGTACCAAGATTAGTACAACTTCTGACTTTCATTTCATTACGTTTGCAGACATAGAAGGTTCCCTGTTTCAAGAAAGATATTTTAGCAGTAACAGAGAGAAGATCATGCTACATCATCTTTTCTCTTCATTGAATCTCACCATGCTCTCCAAACACAAAGCACCCACAAACTATTCTGAAAGTCAGTTCAAAAACTCTTATCATGATGGAATAAAACCATGGAAATATGTTTTGCATACACAGCTTAGCCCTATCAATATTTCTGGATTGGATTCTTCCTCTTCCATATCAAACTGTGTTTCCCTTTACTAAATTGATGTGCTCTGAATGTATCTGATGTTACTCAGGCTTGAATTTCAAACCGAGACTTACAGGCAATTGCTTCATGTGATAAATTGTCATGATGATATGGTTAATTGCCAATTTCTTGTCAAGATATGACATAATTATGTGGCTGTTCAGCCCGTATGAGCCGTAAATGCCAGAAACTTCATTTTGTGCTACAGGTGAAAATACATGCCAAGGTAGTAATTTGTTGAAATTGATTTTTTGACAGATTCACAATCCTTGGGTTTACTACAAAATACCAGCAAAGTTTCATTTTAAAAAAATGATAGGACATGTGAAATAAATCTGTATATTTTTAAGACAATCAACAGAAAATATCTAGGGCTTACTGATCTTTGAACGCGTTTATATACGTTTTACTCCCTGACAACCTTTGACAGACCATAACTTGGCTTCTGTTAATCGTGTGAAGTTCATTAAGGTGCCATTTTAACCCTTAAAGCATGCTCTTTGCAAATATTTAAAAAAGTGAAAATGACAAGAAGTGGCATTTATGGCTGGTTTGGGATGGACGGTCACATATACTCTGTACTTTGTCTACTGCTAAGAGTAAACAAAGATTCCAATTAAAAAATAACATTTCTTTCAATGTCTATTATCCCTCTCTTTGAAACCATTGCCCTTTTTAAAAGTTGGTCTGCATTGATCTTGTTTTTCTACTATGACTTTGATATAGAAATAGCCAAAGGAGACATTTTTTTTACCAAGAAGAGTAATTTTAGATAAATGCATTTCTAAAAATAAGATTGTACTTTTGACCATGAGTTGAATGTGGTTAATGGAATTTCATGATGAAACAAAGTAATTGAATAATTGGGTTGGTTAAATTTGGAGAGAAAACAGCTGGTATGATTTCGAGGAAGATCTCTGAGAGTGATGTTGTTATCATTCATCGGTCAGCTAGTTTTTTTAAATTTCAAAAAAATATTAATCAAATTTCAAGCCGAGAAAGGGCAATTGTAGGAGTCACAGATATATAGTTAAGGTGCTGATAGGATGGATGATATTAAGCCACATGGTACATGATATGTGGAATAGTCATAAAAGTGGAATACTAAAATCAGCAAGTTTAACTAAACTGAGGACATTTTCATCAGAAATACCTTAAACAAACCTCAAAGAGCCACACTTCCTTCAATGACAACAATGATTGTGTGACAAGGGATTGGGCGGGCTTATTATATGAATGCTTATCATATGCGTAGCCAGGATTGCGGACCCTGTGGTGCGCAAAAAAACCTTTTCCAAAACGGCGACGGATCCAGGGGTTACTAGGGGTATCTGCCTGTATTGGACAGTCGCTAAATGTATTAATAGCATTAATTAGGACTACTGCGTCCTTTCCTACTATTTTTGTCATTCTTTTTTTCCATTTTTTTGTAGACCCCCGGGGTGCGCACGCCCCTTCCGCACCCCCCTGGCTACGCCAATGCTTATTATAATGAACGGTTATGCTTTTGCCTTTATATCTGAGTGAAGCACCACAATCTTAATATTGTTGTTCTAAATTTGATTCACATTGTTTGAGCCAATTTGACAGGATGAGCAACAATGTGTCTGAGAGCCAGCCATAGAAAACTACATGATATTTGTTGTGGTTTAACTAAATATTTCAAGCTAATTTCTGACTATTTTTGATCATATTTCTTTTAATGAGACTTGGCCATAAATATTTACCGGGGTTATTGTAAGATATATGAGCTTTCTTGTAGTACTAAAATCTTCAATTTGATTTGGTAAAGTTGGTAGTTGAGACTCACTTGTGAATGATGATTGGAACACACACCTGTAATACAAGCACATAGTCATATCCATATCGGGCCACTGGGTAGCTTGCTATTGCTGGACATTGGATTGGTATGAAAGAGGGCCAGTTCTTAAATATTTGAAAAAGGCATTTACAATATGTGGCATTTATTAGTGACGCAGCACGTCTTTGGTCCAATAATCAAAATGGAGTTGGTATCGATGGAGATCTTGTTTATTCCTTTTTAATATGGTATTCAAATTTGTGTCAATCAGAGGTTTTGTTTAAAGATAGAGCCAAAAACATAACCAAGATCAAACTGTCACAATCACAACTTCTGAGTATATAACTCAATTGCAATTCAGGATGTTTAAAATGCTGTTAGCCTATAGAAAATTACAAGTACCACTTCAAATGTCCATAGCTGGTGTTTTATGTCAGATTTCACCCAAATTTATCAGACAAGCTTTACAGGTTATTGGCCCCCAATCTTTCAAATGTCCAAAATATTGAACAATTGATAATGCCAAGTTTTAGCAAAAAGTGGTGAAAATGGTATTGTTTGGTGCTTATGTGACTTTCCCACATATTTGTTTTAGCAATAAATGTATCTGATGCAAGGCCATTCACAATTAATTCTGAGTTTCCTGTTGTAAGCTGAAAAAAATAGGACTAGGTGACTTTTTATTATTAATTATTAATTATCTATTATCTAGTATCTAATTATAAATGTGATCGCAACATAGAGTCGTTTTGACCAGGGTTTGATTTAATTATTTTACAACTTTTGTTGATTTTACATAAGTGTAGGTATGTTCATTTGTTATTGATCGTCATGATTGATATGATAGAAGTCAGAATGTAGCAAATAAAAGTAAATAAAGCTTATTTTGAAAGAGAAATTAACTAATAAAACTAAAATTATTAAATATTTTACAATTTTCAATTTTGGACGCAGGTGGGTAACAGGAATGGCCTTATCATAAAATCTTGAAATTTTAATATTTTTAATACTTTTTCACACTTAACTGATTTTTTGAAAACATGCACTTTAAGGAACCCTAATTTTACTAGAACTCAAAACCGACCTTAACTTTCAGCCGGCCGTATTTCAAAGTTGAAGTTGCTGCAATGACGTACATTTAGATGTGCTGTGACATGTATGTAGGAATCTTTTCAGATGGCTAAGGTACTTTTTGGTAATAGACCATTCACATCTGAGTTTCTTTGTTTGCATTTGATGCTTGTAGGAAGTATCTTGTTGGATTGCGACTAATTCTTTGAGGTTATATTTGTGGCTGACACATGATGGATAGAGTATTGTATGAAGATTTAATGTTTAATTAATGTGGCTGTTGTTGTTTGTCTTAGCAAATAAAATGTTTTGTTTATTAGTCATGGGCATTGGTTTTTAATCATGATTGATAGGGTTTCTTGGCAAGATCAAACCTAGAGTTAAAAATAAAGTACTTGGAATTTTGTTATATTACTTGTCAATTGTGTGTTGCATAAATTTGTGCATACCAAACTTGAATCTGGGCCAAATTGAATATTTGACATGTCCATCTCCAAAGTTATTGGATCAGAATGAAGTATTAGGCCTAAATAATGGCATTTCAAAAGGATCATATGATATTAAAGATTCAAATTGTATGTCTCCTAAATAATTGAAAGTGTTTAATAGATGAGTACCAGTTTATTTTCTAATCATAACTGAGGCTTGATGATAAAAATCCACAAACATTTGGCATTGCATAAATGTATCTTTAAATGTTTGGTGGCCGATGATCATTTTCATACAATTAACTTGTCATCAAATATTTAGAACTCATATAAAGTATGGTTTGGCCCAGAATTGGAAAGATTTTAGAATATTTAAAAAAAGGCCATATGACCCAACTAGAAGTAACATGAATGTTGAATACATTTCCAATTCATGAGGGATTTGGGTTTCACAAAATGAACAAAAAGAAATGTTTGTATCAAAAGGTCAATTCATGTTCCCTGGAACATTTTGTGATAGATATATTGTAATTCAATATGTCATTTGTGCACTTTTTGAACTTCTCA
The DNA here is from genome assembly GCA_000969725.1 of Ophiothrix spiculata. NCBI lineage: Eukaryota > Metazoa > Echinodermata > Ophiuroidea > Amphilepidida > Ophiotrichidae > Ophiothrix > Ophiothrix spiculata. The sequence goes on from JXSR01S029625.1 coordinate 4,883, forward strand.
TTTGTAATGTATCTAATGTTATCAGCTGAAAGATTCATGAAAAGATCTCAACTTACAGATAAATGCCCTACTTGTGGGATAGCAGTCTGTAAGCCTATAGGTTTATATATCGTTTTACTAGAACTAGTATCGTTCGCCTGATCTCCCCTCACACGGACGCAGCAATGAGCCCGGGCACATGGTATACACTAAATTGAACAATATTGAGAGCCCGAAACAAGGGCTACCTTTTTACCCGTTCACAGTGGTGTATAACTCAAAGTAGAGTGTGTTTGAATCTGTATTTTGTTCACATATTCTATAGCAGTGGAATGGTTATGTGAATTCTCCATTGTTTGTTTCATCATGGATCTTTATGTTGTAGGCTGATACAAGAATACAGGACTCAAAACTTACAATACTTAATAATCTACGAAATCCAAATATTGTGTATACCGAGCAAGTCATAAAAATGTAATCATTGAAATAATAGTCATATATTAAGCACAAGGAAAAATTGGGGCAAATAATGTCCATTTCTTAGGTTGGGATATATCTCCTTTTTATGCTGATTTCTTTGTCTAAAAAATTGGGACACAATTTGAAATGGGGGTGTGGTGGGGAATTGCTCAAAAAATTCCTTTGGTTCATAAAAGTTTGGCCTGAACTTAGGTAGTTGTTCAAGAAATGAGGGTAACTTGCCCCTAGTTCCTCTTTATGTAATTTTAGGGGGAACATAAATTATTTATCCCCAGGATAAATTCCCTTCTCAGTGACTTCACTAATGTTTCAGTATGATTTCATTAGATCAAGCTTGTTAATGATACCCGTCCAATCTAAGTGCCTGGATCATAACCAATTTGACCTGGCCTATGTTGTTACAGCTGGTGCAAATGTGTCCATATCAAGATCTTGTATCCAAACTCCGCAGACTTCTGTGCTGTGTCTATAACCACAACGGTGTGGTGTTTCACTGAAGTCTCAGGGTGGCAATGCTTAATGACATGCTGGTTAGAAAAATGTAGTCAAAGAAAAAAAAAATCTGAAAGGGTCCAAGGGAACCTTATCATATTACATTTTGTGCATATATTTCTGCCTGGGAACATTAAACATGCAATAGATTCTAAAGTAAGCTTACACAAGTCATATTTTCATTTGTTTGAAAGTTCAGAGCTTAGTTCATAAAACTTTTGAACTGTACTTGAAATTCCAAAATGTCAATTTAAACAGTTTCCATCACAAGTCCTACTTTATACCATTTTCCTAGAAGCAGATTATATTAAGCTTATTTGGTATCACAACCAAAAAATTTCAGTTTAATGATGAATTTTGCAGCAGTTCTACTTTATTGTATATTTCAGGATAAATTATGTTGTTCTGTAATGTATTTACATACAATTAGATTACCTCTACATAACTTGGTTAAAGAATTCAGAACCATTCTCAAGGTACGACACATAGAAACTGTTTTGTTGGACACAATACCGTACGCTTACACAAGAAACAAACTCCCTCTCATACAGTTATGTCCAATTTACAGATCATAATTGGATTAAGAATTAACCCAATTTTAAGTAATTCAGCATTATTTGTGTTTGCCTTCCATACCAGTTGTACATTTGAATAACAAAGCTTTATTTTTGTATCAAAATCAGAATTTTATGGTAATTTTCTCCACACTGTTTTTGTACAGTACCCTCTAGCCCCTGATATACTCTTTTTTTTTGAAGAAAAGTACATACCAATTGAAACCCACAGGTAATTTTGTTATAGTTTTTAAAGATATAGTTAGACTTGGAAAATTACTTTTACAGTCTTCAAATGAATATGTATCATTGAAAGCGGTTTGAAAGTTCAAATTGGGTTTAGATAAGAAATTACAAAATCTTGACAAAGATATGATATGAAGTTTCAGGAAAATTCATGTTCTTTAATTTTACCGCAATATTTTATAGCTAATTTGAAAATCATGATACTTTAGGTTCATAGCAAAATTAGACGCCATCTCATGATTTTGTTATGGATGGACTTGCTACATTGTATTTTAATCTTGCTACATTAATTTTCTCATTTACTCCATGTTTTGAAAATTAAGATACAATATTTCTAGATGACAACTTAGGGTAAAACTTAAGGGTTAAATGTTTTACCTTTGTAAGTTATTATGAGAGCATTTTAGAAAATTGAGGGTGTAAAAAATGCACAAAAGAGTAGGTCCTATAGGATCTGTTAGAATTAGATGATCACTTGGGCGATCATAATATGTTGGTTTTTTTTTTATATGGTTGCCAAATTCATCAGTATTCAACTACCTTGATCATGCTGACATCAACCTTACTTGCAAGTCATAACATAATTATTAACATACATATTTAAACGAGCTTAGTCCGATTTTTCAAAATTAAGTTTTCAATGCTGTATGAAACATGACCACTCAAAGAGGTCTAAGTTTCAAATTTCAGCTGAATCGGTCAAACCGTTTTGATTTTATGGCAGCCTATATGTTACTGGGTAAAAATAATTATGGTTACCATAATTAGACACATTTTCATATGTATAGATCTCCAAAACGGAACATAATTCAGCCATGAAATTTCACATGGGTTATGAGAAAAATATGAGCAGTATTTTGGTAACAAAATCTCGAAAAGTTTGAAAAAAAGTTGAAGCAATCCTTCAATATTTAGGGCATATATAAAAACAAGGATTTCAAAATTTAATAAAAGAATGTAAAAAAAAATGGAATAGAACTGCATTCTATACTACCAAATTCTTTTTATACTTCATAGAGTAGAGATTCCAGCCAGCGCCACACCAATGAGCACTATCACAAGTAATACATCACCCCTAAGTAGCAAGTACAATGTATTAGACGATGGCACATTGATGATACAGAATGCTAGTGGTGAAGATGAGGGTGAATACGAGTGTATGGCACGGAATGCTGTAGGAGAGGCTGTCACCAGAGCCGTCAGCCTTAGATACTTTGGAGCTCCAAGTAAGTTTGCTTCACCTGCTTTATCTGCTCCGGGAGACTTGTATTCAAATCTGGATTTAGAGCTTGAGTAAAAAACCTGAAAAGTGGCTAAATCCAATTTTGAGAAAAGTGCATGTTTTTTTGAAAAAATATTGCCATTAACAGTTTGTTTTAATATGACTGGTTGCTGAAATTGAAGAAAATCCTAGCACACTTTTATGGAAATCACGTTGGTTTTAGAATTAACCCAAAGTCCGATTTAATTTTTAAGAATAATGTCCATATCTGATTTCAAGTGCCCCAGGTTGGGGTTTATCTGCAGCAAAAGTCTATGAGAACATTCAAGGCAAATTATGTAAATGTGACGCGTTACAGCAAAAGGTACTTTAAGCCGGAACTAATTAACAAACTCTTAAAAACTAATTAAGAATTAATATTTTAAGAGAGGGCAATAAACTAAAGCGCCTCTTACCTTTGTTTTATTGTTATTTCACCAAGGAACCTAAATGATGGCTTTAATTTATTATGCTCTCTCCAAATATTGATTATTTATTGGTTCTTAACCGTTTGTCAATCAGACACTTGTAGTTGTAGCTCCTACTTAAGATACCTTTTGCTGTAACGCCTCACAAATATGTTTTGAAAACGTTGCTTCTGTGTGCACTATGGACTAATGACACAAAAACTTGGATTTGAACCTGTGTTAAATAGATATCATATCAGTTGTGTACAAGAAATATACAAACTTATACAAAGTGATAACAGCTGTGTCAGGTAGTCAGAGGTGATGTCATTTGGGTCCACTTTGTGTGAAATTTTCATTGTTTTCAATATTACAGAAAATGCCTGTTTAAGCTATAGTAGTGTGACGAAGCAATGATGTAGTGATGTATAAAATGGATACAATCTTATAGTGGTAAAGCAAAGAAAGTTGCATTTTGCAAGTGATAATTTTGATATATTTGCCCCTGCAGAAGCACCAATCTTCTCTCTAGAACCTCAAGATACACAAGGAAGACAAGGGGAAAGTATAGTACTCCATTGCTCAGCCAATGGCTATCCTAGGCCATCAATAACATGGACCAGATCAGGGGAAAATGCACTGGAGGTAATTCAGGAATCTTCCTGTTTAAACAGGAATTCCTGTTTTTTTGTGGCCAAATGTATGTGTTTTCCTGTTTTTTAGCCTGTTTACCTGTTTTTTCACAATTTTCCTTTTTTTTTCATGGAATTTCATTCTCATGCCTGAATGTAACATTAGCTTATTTAGGACTTGATATCACACATGGCATGTAATATTAAGCTTAGTTATTGGATCTTATATTAAAGAACATTCCCAATGCAGTGGTTCAATGCAGGGTTTCTCAGGTTGCAAAATGTTCTAATACTAGTTCCCACAGAAGTTTGTTTTTGTCTTTAATTGATGAAAGGGCTACCTTTAATAAACATGCTTAGAAAAATGATTTGGAATTTCATTAATGTTTTTACTTGATTTTGAGTTGATCAGTTGCAAATGATACTCAAAGCAGCGTTTTGCCTGATGTGTTCCAAGATCTTTGATTGCGTTTCTCCTTCTGTCCACTGTAATTATGTCAAAAAGATGGTGCTGGGAATCTGTTCTGCAGATATCATACCCGATACAACACACTATAAACAGTCACAGGTTATTCTATATTCATCAAGGGAGAATGAATCAAATGTTACACTTTATATGAACTTCAGATATCATTCCAATTGTTAACTGAGATTCATTTCAGTACCTTTGGGTCCTCCACTTCATGCCTCCCAAAGGGTAGAATTAATTGCCAACATGATTCTTGGAGCTAATGTGAATGACCCAAAAAATGCTGAAACATGTCACGGTATAACTAAAGGTAGGCCTATATTTGATTTGCTATATGGATTTGGAAATTTAGGTAAAATAGAGTATCCATGGAATTTTAACAAATGTTACTGGAATAATAGTAAGCTTTGGCTTAAATGATGGATATTTTCAAAAGTAAATTGATGTGTTCAATAAAGCAAGCTAAAGTTTAAACACATTTGCTCAATGTTCAAGGTTTAAGTCCAATTTTCATCATTCTTTGTTTAGTAAATAATGATATACCTCTTATGACACCTCATAAAACATCTTTTAATTTGATCTATTTTTGTGATTTCATACAGAATAGCCGATTTATTCAGCTGCCACCTGGTTCACTTCAAATCACAGATATCAGACATCATGATCACGGAGAGTATGTATGTGAAGCTACCAATAATATAGGCACAGCTAGGCGAACAGCAACACTTAGCGTTTTAGGTAAGCTACCAATAATATAGGCACGGCTAGGCGGACAGCAACACTTAGCGTTTTAGGTAAGCTACCAATAATATAGGCACGGCTAGGCGGACAGCAACACTTAGCGTTTTAGGTAAGCTACCAATAATATAGGCACAGCTAGGCGAACAGCAACACTTAGCGTTTTACCAATAATATAGGCACAGCTAGGCGAACAGCAACACTTAGCGTTTTAGGTAAGCTACCAATAATATAGGCACAGCTAGGCGAACAGCAACACTTGGCGTTTTAGGTAAGCGTAGGTCATCATAGTTTATGTGCTGCATGAATTAGGCCAAGAAAAAAAATGGTTGTGTTGCCCTGAAGTGGAATTTTTAAAATATTTTCTCAAAAAACACCCAATCTGAGCAAAATTAGGTGCTTTCCCGACCCTATTTAAAAAAAAAATTGAATAGGGTCTGTTGCTGAGGGCAACACAACAATTTTTTTTTGGCCTTATATAAATCAGTGCTCGTCATCAAAGATGCAAGGAGTACTTGGGTATAAAAGCAAGTTTGCTACTTCTTGTGCAAAGTATTGACTCCTATTTGATTCTCATTTCAACAATTAGAGAAAAAAAGTGATTCTGAATGATACAACAGCTATACTCTTTAAGCCTTTAAGTATGCAACAAGCAGTCAGTCTCTGTTACGAGATCCATAGCAATGATATCCATTGTATTCTACAATATTGTAAACTGATGGTTTTGTATTGTGTAAGAAACTAGTAATGATGGATTAGGATTGATTAAGACCAAATCACTGCATATTAATATTTTTCATATGAAATCTTCATGATTTTGGAATTAGTTTGGGCTAATTTTGTTGCCAACATTATGGACAAACATTGAAGATAAGTTCATTTGAATATTCAGCAAGATTTAGTACATTGTTATGATTCGAGAAATATGGACTTATTAACTTCCCCGTGTGGTCATATTGGCTTATGTGCATTAATCAGCTGCTTGTTACATACTTCAAGTTTTATATAGAGTATAGTCCATTGTGAGACATTTAATGAATTCTCAAGTTCACATGGTGTTTACCAATCTTTATCAGAATGTTTCCAAGCTGATGTAATGCTGATAGCGTAATGTTATGAACTTTTAAATGTGAATGTTTGTTTCTAGTATACACTTATTAGTAACTGATCAGCGATACTTCCCAGAAAGTACAATGCCTCTGCTATAACATCTGTTGAAACCATGATTGAGCTAAGCTTCAACCATTATTTTATTTTTGGGAGTTTGGAATACAAACTATGCGCACTGCCATATCTTTTGGGTATGTTGCAAGGATTATGTAGAAACCGTTCATTTTGATTTTGATTTAGTTTTGATAGTTCTATTTAGTTGTAATATATAAAAATGAAGGGCTAACTTTGCATGCCATAAACACGTGGTATGGCATACGTGCATATTTTGTATGTCTTCCTATTATAATAAAATGATTCATATATTTAGTTGATTTCAATTCAATTTTTCTGGTGAACATGAGGTACCACTTGCGCATGTTGATGAACACATGGTATACCATGTGCATTATCTATGTTCATTTCTGGAGTCTTCATATATATCTATGATGAAAATGATTTATAAGTTTATTTGATTTAAATTCAACTTGTCTGGTGATGTAGTGTAACAAGTGTATATTGTCTGCAATCAGAGCAGATTCTTTATCATGATTCATAATTCTATGTCAATTTCAATTTAATAAGCAGAACTTCTATCTGATAACTTTTTTTTTTGAAATTTCAGTTCCACCCTCATTTGATGTGAGACCCGAGTTTGTATCAGCTATTGAAGGCAGTACTGTCGAGCTCCATTGTAGGGCACATGGGTATCCACAACCAGTAATAGCATGGAGAAAAGATGGTGAGAACCAGCAGAAAGTAATGAATACAACTTAAGTAAATTTAAGAAAATTGTTGATTATTTTTAATTAAGTTGCTAAAATTTTGATGAGAAGAAGTCTGAAAGTCTTGTTCTTAAGTTGGGGTTGAAATTAGGTGTTTTACTAGTTCGTGAAAATTTGGTTTGTTGTAATAATGTAATTGTCAAACACTCTTGCCTTTGTCATTGTCAAGAAACACAGTGGCAATGATGGCAAGCAGGTTACCTTGTCATTTTCATCTTTGTGGCAGAGTATGAGCAGAAGTTGGCATGAGATTTCATACATTTTCCCTGTGTTTTGTTGTGGAAAATTTCAAAAGGCTCATTCCAGTGAAAACTAAACCTTTTTTGATTTCAAGCAAAAAATCCGTTTTTTTATTCGGCCATATGAGCAGTTTTTTCAGTCATACGTTTGTTACTCGGTATGTGAAAAGTATTTTCTAATCAGAAATGTTGAATTTTTTCTACCCCTGCATGAATGAGCACATGTTTTCATTCAAAAATGTCACAAACGTTACCAAAAAGTTACAGCAAAATGTCACAAACGTTACCAGACGTTACCAAACAAAACATTACATTTAAAGAAATCCTGACGATAGAATTTCCTACCACTTTTATGAACTATTTGTAAATATGTTACCAATCATCTGTGAAAAGCGCAATAAAAAATTCGATAACATGTCAGAGAAAGAAAAAGTCATTTGGAGCAAAAAACCATTTCCATGCGAGGTCACAAACGTTACCGAACGTTACATGAACTTTATTCATTATTTTGGAAATTATTTTAATATTTAAACACCTGCATGTCTTGATCCCACCAGTGAGCACCACTATCAACAAAAAACTCGTAGATATAATGTTTATGCTAGGTTCTGTGGACATTTAAAAGTGAAATTTTCCAATTTTTCAGTCACAAACGTTACTTTGGAATCACCCAAAATAGATTAACAATTGGCTTTCATGATGGATGGCAAAGAATGCATTAGAATTTAATACGGTCGAAGAATATCCATACCATTAATTCAGCTTAAATGCTATGAACAAACATGACAATTGTGGACCCTAGAACCAGAAGGGGGTTAAGTCACATTGAGTACAAACTGAGAAAATGGCACAAACATCATATCATTTGTGTTGTCTTGAATGGTATTGCTGTATCTCGCAGTGACTTTTACACATGCTCTGATCATCAAATTACTACAAAACTTGTACAGAATGTAGAAATGAGAATTCTGTAGCAGGAAATTGACACAACTCAATTTTCACGATTTTGTGAGTTAACCCCCTTTTAGTTCTAGGGTCTTCAATTATGCTGAGGAGTCCATCCAGCAGCAAAAATATAAATCTTAATGCTGGGGCAATGCAGGTTTGTTACAGTTAGACACAAGCAACTTCAATTGCTCAACTCGAAAATAAGGTGTAAGTTTGGTTAATTTTTAAAGATTATTTTTGAAAGTAACCACCAACTATCATATTTGATAATGTGAAATTAATTTTGCTCTATTTTCTTTGCACTAAGCATCCAACATTGTCCTATTACTATTCAGATAACACACTCCCAGATGACCGGCGCTACCTCATCATGGCATCAGGAACCCTACGCATCGTCAGGGTAACTAGGGAAGATGAAGGCAACTATGACTGTCATGCTGTCAATACCGCAGGCCAGAGACATGCTACAGCCCAGATAGAAATTACTCAGATTAGATATGTCCCTCATAAAGATACTGGAGGATGTGGGGAGGGGGGATTATGCTTGCAACACCGCAGTCCAAAGAAATACCACAGCACAGATAGAGGAAAAGAACTGGAAATGAAGGTCACTGAAGCACTTTACTTATTCAACAAATGGGCCAAAAACTGATTAAAAGTAGGTTATTTGTTTTTGAAAGGATACATGTGGGTTAGCATGTTATTGTTACATGAGGTGTTGAGTTGAGTGGATATTTTCTACTGCATGTTAGGAATATGTCCCATAAAGGTCCAGTGCCTAAACAAATCCTTTAATCCCAGTTACAGCATTTTGAGAGCACATTGCATCCATGTGAATGACTCTGCAGTTAGGCTTACAATTGCTATCTGCCTCAGGATTGTAATATGACCAAGTTTTTAATTTCATGTCTGAATTTTGAAAACAAAACATCTGGGCCATATGCTCAAAACATAGTTTGATGATGAAGTAAACATAAGGACAAACTGAAACAGATGATTTTGAATTGCAGCCATGACAAGCTGGAAAGGAATTTTAGCAGGCAACAGACACATCAGTCTTCGTGTCAGATCAGCTGGGAGGGAGGAAGTCCTTTTATGTTGTGATTTTCCTCCTCGTTGCACCTAGCTTCACATAACATGTTATCCGCATTCAGATTTGGGACAATGCCAGAAATATGTGATAAAAGTATGGAGAGGGAGGTGGATGACATTTGTTAGCTTTTTTGTTTTATTCAAGCAGTAATTTTCCTTAGATATTTATTGATTGCTCAGTATATGTATTTCCTTATTTCCTGAGATAGTATTTCTATGTACCAAAGTAAGGAAAAACATACATTGTCAGGCTTTCTGTCAGCTACTGTTCTTTTACTTGAAGTCTGAGTGAGACATTTTTATATTTGAGACATTGTAAAGAAAGTAAATAGCATGAAATTTGATACAAATTCAAGATTACAAGTTTGTTTTTTTGCATAAATAATAATCAAGCTCATTATAGGGTTTTTACTAATAATTATTGTTACCAATTTTCCAACTGAAATGTTGTGAATTATTTAATGAAAGATTAAAAAGTTGTTATGCTCTGTTGTGTAAATATTTTATGATTTTAAACTTGAGATTTACCTCTGAATCATGTCGCACACACAGACCAGTATAGGTGTCAACATACTGATGATGATTAAGCATGTTTTGTGAAATGTTTTGATGTCGTAAGGAAGACGTGGAGGGCCCGCCTTGTGGAGACAGACGGGGCTTCTGAGAAAGGAAACATGAACTTAATGAATATGTTGTTAATTATTTGAGAGAAAGTATGGATAACTTGGACATAAATCATATTAATCCTCTACCCTTTTGAGACGAGTTTTGCAAGATCACTGTGAAGTTCTTTGTTGGTTATGATCTGCTTAGAATGGTTTCGAAACCCCATCCATAGCATTCTTGTTTAGCAGGCATTCAGTCTTCAATCCTTTTGGTGACTGTCCATTAGAAGAAGGAATGCAATGGTAGCTGCGAAGATGTTGAATTTTAAAGTAATTTTGACAGGGTTGACTTTCACTTTACTATATATATAGCCTTCTGATCTATTTAGATGCTTAATATATCAGCATCAATGGCCGTGTTAATGAATTTGGAGACAAAATTTGAGAAGTCTTAATTTAAGATATGTATCTAGATGGGAAACTGTTAACCACAATCATGTCACTTCCTAGGCATGTGACAATCTATGAAATCTGTCACCAGTTGATAGCCCTTGTATTGCAGTATTGGTTCAAACTTGAGTCATTAAAGATAATGTTACAAGTATTCAACTTGTCCAACTTGCTATAGCCCCAGAAAGGGATACTTTTTGCTTGGGTCTGGAAGCTTTCTTGTCTTGTCACTTCCTGCATCATCTATCAGCCAATGGACCTCAAATTAGCATTCTATTGTGCCAAGCTAAACACTTGTGTCATGAAAGACATCATAATATTGATTGACCCTTTAGTTAGGATTCTCTTATATATATGTCAATTAGATATGACAGTTTGACAGCCATGGTTTGGATTTGTCATTGCATATTCCTGTAATAATTTGTAATTGGATAAGAAAATAAAAAATGATTTATCATGTACAGTGCTTAATGGGAATATCTGCTTGCAGATACAAAGTACAAATGGGTATAGTGATTGGAGCATTTGACTTACAATCAGAAGTTATAAGGTGCTACTGCTATGTCCCATCAGTTTTCTTGTACATTGTTTTCCATTAGGGTAACATAAGTTTGTGCTATAGTGAGGACGGGTGCTGTTGAGGTCTACTAGTTAGGAATTGACCTGTTTGCTTGTTACGTGCTTTGATGGTGTGATCCGATGCCCTAGACCTCCTTTCACATGTTTAAGGAGCAATATGAAGCAAACAAGAAAAGGAATTCATGTCTCCACTGTAGCAAGTAAAATACCTTGGCAATCCAACAAGTTGTGTGGAAGATAACCCAGACTCATGCATGATGCTAGCAAATCACCTGCTCAACCTGTTCAAAACAAAAACAATTCAGTTGAGTGAGGTCCAACATTAAAGCAATAGGGATGGGTACTATGTTTAACAGTACATACATTTGAGTTTTGACTTAGAGCATTGTTCCAACTTTTACCAATTTTTACAAGCACAACTCACTATTGCCAAAGTCCAATAACTGCTTCGTTTGCCATGATAACCACTCATTGTCAGTCATTTCAAAGCAAACACTCACAAATATGATGACATTTACAATTTTCAAAGCATAAACGTTAAAACCACACAGATACTGACTTACCAAGTCAAATGGGTAAGGATTTGGATGCTGTTTAGTTTTTTTAAAGAGAAGGGTTGGTGCTAATGATATTGTCCTTATACCACGTGTATCAAAAAAAATTGTGCACGGATTAAAACTGATTTTGACCTTGATAAGAGCACCAAATCATATTTTTATTGTTATTGTAGTAAAGCAGAGTAAATAAGCTTTCAAATGCAGAATAAATGATGGAAATCGGATAAAAAATAAAAAAGTTATGACCAATTTTATGAGTACTTTTAGATTTTATCATAATGCCATAACCCGTAATTGTGATATGTGACCCGTCATATCGAAAGGTACCTTAATACCGGCATAGTAAATTACAAGATACAGGCCATTGAAGCTGGGCATAGTCAAAAATCACGTCCAAGGTCGAATTTCTAATTTCATCAGAAACGTTACCTTTGAAGTGTATTCTATCATATTAATCAGGTTCCAACATCAAAAACATAAGACAAATGCTTTAAAAACCGATATAAAAATCCTTCTCCATTCACGTTTAACCAGTACAGAAACTTTAAACTTGATTTTTTCAGAACTTTAGTTTTCGGAATCAGCCCGATACCTTTTACCAATTTGGATGTAACTTTGTAATCGAACATCCAATAACCAAGAGCAATGTGTCATTTTAAAGCTTAAAATATAATCTTTCAGATGAGACCAAAAAATCAATTTTAATTTTGCCAACCTTAAGGTACCTTTCGATATGGCGGGTCACATATGTAATATCTTGCTTAACTGTGTAAATCCCATTGAAATGGAAGAAAAAGACACGTACTTACAAAATTGGTCATATCTTTTTTATTTTTCATCCGATTTCCATCATTTTTTCTGAATTTGAAAGCTTATTAAATTTGCTTTACTACATTAACAAGAAAATTATGATTTGGGGCTTTTATCAAGGTCAAAATCAGTTTTAATCCGTGCACAATTTTTTTTGATACACGTGGTATTGTTATTTTTCGCACCATGGTTTGTCATATATCTTGCTTGTGTTACTGTTGACACATCAGAGTGATTGGTCCAGATGATATGCCAATTAAGAAATGACAGTATTAATAAATGAAGACAGAGTATTATTCCCCAATGCATAGCGGGCGGGGCATACTAAGGGTAACTGTTTTCAAAGTACACTTCTAGTTGTTATAATTCATTTACAATCAATCCTAATAAATTCCATCTCATATGAAAAATGTATTTGATATTTATTGATAATGTTGTGTCAAACATTTGGGAAAAATACAAAGAATTACCATGATTTTGATGTCAATCTTAATGAAGAGTTAAGATATATTCTCCTCTGTATCATTCAAAACCATTGCATAATATGAAAAGAGAAGTGAATATTTAGCTCAGTCTGAAATGACAAATGGCATCAGTAGGCCTATAGGGCACTCTACACAAATTCGAAAGCACTGTATGCAGTGGGGTTTGAACCCCACCCTTTTTATTTTAACCCCACCCTTTTTATCCAGACACCCTTTATACTGAAAGTTCTCTGAGCCCACCCTTTTTAGAAACTTGGATCAGTTTTTCATACTGATGGGGTACTGAATTCTGAATTCATCTCACTTTGGTTTACTGATTAAGCCTAGCTTGGCAATGTAGAAAACATAAATGGTGACAAAAAATCTTATCACAATGATGATATGCTCATTCTGATTCTTGGGATTTTTCAACATAATTTCAATTTAAGTCAAAGGGTAAGAAGCCCATTCTTTTTATTTTAGACCCACCCTTTTTATCAAGGCACCCTTTTTAGTAGAAATTCTCTGAACCCCACCCGTTTGACAATGTTTTGAATTTTCTAGACCCACCCTTTCTAAAGCGTGTCGTGCATACAGTGGAAAGCACACATCCAGACCAATGTGCATCTCTTAAAAATGCTTTAAATCCAAACGGAGGCTACACAGGTGTCAGATCCAGATCTGTGGTACAGTGTATGTGTAGCTTCCATCAAAGTTGTCTATGAATATCAGCATTTCAGATCTTGATCTTGCAGATGCTCATCTGCACTCCATGTAGATAACCCCAGTGAGGACTAGTAAACTAGAGGCATTACTTTAATTTTGTCCATATAGTGTGTATAAAATTTGTGTGCCTTCTTTGTGTTGCATGTATAGAGCATCTGTTGATGATTCAGGGCGACAATTTGCTGGGTTAACAAGTCTCTGATTCACTTGTTTGTGCCAAATATCAGGGCTAAATATCCAGGGATAAAGCCAGATATTGTTGCAAAATTAAAGGGCTGTTAGTAGTGTGTTAAGATCCAATAGATTGTTGTAACCGTTGCTTAATATCACCTATGCTATTTGAGCAAGGATGTAAAGATACAAAACAGAGTTGAAGATTCAAATAGGGAGGTCGAAGGTTTTATTTTGTGCACAGGTAAAAAATCAAAACGAGGACTCCCTACACACACACATTGGGTTTAGAATCCAAAAAGTGCATTATTGCCTAAATGCCAAAGGTCTGTCCAAACAATCCAAACAATGGTGCAACTACAGTACAGCTGCACAATTGGTCATCAAGGGTCTATCTTGGAATGATGCACTGACTTACACATGGAATAAACAGTATATCATTCAGTTGTGGAGTATCATTTCTCTTACAAACAATAGCAAACCTGGCTAAACAGATAACAATTGATGACATTAATAATGACCTTTGATAGGAAAGCCCATAGGATTAGTCATATAGTAAATCGTTAGCAAGGAAGCACAGTGATACTCAACTGCCCTTTTTGTCTCTAGATAGCATCCTGAGAAAATGACACAGAATTTGTGGAAAAGGTTTGATGCTTTAAGAAATGCAGGTTGCATTATTTGTTGTAAACATGTCCTATACAAATTAAACAAATAAAAAACTGTAGTCAATATTATAGCTTTTTGAAATGAACCTATAGAAAGGTGAATAAGTGTGAATATTTTCAAATGAAAGAATGACAAGTATAACAGGAGCTTCCTGAGAACTATAAATGTCTGATTGCGTGGCATGCTGGTGGCTATGGCTAAATGTAGACACAAACAGGAAGACTTGACTGATGGTGATGTCATCCACGTCTCATCCCCCCATCCCGGCCATGGGCAGTGGTAAGGATTCAATTTCAAGTGTTTTTCCAAGTGCCTTATGAGATTTGATTGCACTTCAGTTGGACGTGTCTGAGAGTTCAATGATGTTATCTATCCAGCCATGACTGTTGTATTTTTTCCTGAAGATGGGTCAAATTATGTTCATGACATTAGATAAGAAGCAGGACAAACTAATCATTTATACAGACCTGGGACAGTTGAAAATCAGCTCTGATTTAGCAATGTATTTTTTTTGTCTATACCAGATTGACTTGTAAACATAGGTCTTTGGAAATGTTAACACATTGGTATTCATTATATAGCATGCCTTTCACTGATTTAGCAGTTCCATGCACCCTGAACACTAATGATGTTTGCCATTTGTTATTCCTAGGTTTGTCACAACAATGGCTACTTTTTGATGAGTTTACAAAACCACAAGATTCAAAACTTAGTTATACAAACAGTGATGATGAAGAACAAAAGTTCACATTAGCTGGGTAAACTAAGTCTCTGATCAAAATCATTACATGATAGATTATCCATCTACGTCATGTCTAGAAATATTGCAAATGCCTGGACTGAAAAAAACTTAAATATTTATAAGGGCCAATCTGTACCTTTTATGGGCTATTATATGTGGTGCAACAAGTACTCAGCACTACATTCACACCACGTAGGCTTATGAAGCATAGATTGGCTGTGTATTATTCTGGCAGTTGATTGACTTGAATAGCAAGAAGTCAGTTCCAATCACGCAAGACTTGTGTGTGCTAACAAAAAATATTGAAGTTCCTGTATCTTGACTTTTCATTATCATTTCATGACTTTGTTTATGTCAGTACAAAAATAAATTTAAAATCTTACTTGAATGAAAATTTGCCTAATTGATGAAAACTGTGCACCAAATATCAATTTATCATACGAGCTTTTGATTTTTTTTGAATAATGATAAATTGAGCAGATGCACAAATATAAGAAAAGATTTTGAACAATAAATATTTTTTTCCCCTGCTCACTTTGTAAAAAAAATCATACTTGTTCTTGATCTGGGTAGAAGATAGTGTCAAATCCTAGACATTTCTTTTAGGGGCGCACAATTAGATTTCCAGGGGGGAGCAGGAAGTTTTTGGAAAAAAAAAATTCCCCCTCCACAGGCAGAAGAAAAACAAAATTCCCCCCTGAACATGGAATAGGCAGAAAAACGGTAATTTACAGGGAAAATAATTCGCCCCCGAATGGGACGCAAAAAAACCACACCTCACCCTCAAACCCAACTTCCTGCTCCCCCCCCCCCTTGGAAAAATGGTGCGACCCTTAAAAGCACATTTGGGGTGAAAGGAAGGATGCCATGAACCAGACTCTGAACTTTGTGGTTTTACAAAATGTTTGCTTTTGATACCAAGCTTATAATAGCATGTTACTGATTTATGTTTTGTGTATCAAGGCCTATGTCAAAATTGAATAAACAGACAAGATAATTTCTTCTAAAAGAGACTTGAATGTTAATAGAACATATTCCATCCATTTAAGTTTTGATGAATCATGTAAACCAAACCTCAGTTTCTAGAAACAAATTTGTATATTTGTATAACCCGTCACTTGAATCAGTATCTTCAATTTATCCTTCATCAATCAGTTTCAATGATATCCCAAGTATCATGCTCAGGGACAAAGTTTCTTAACTTACATAACTGAAGTACAAATATTTTAGTTCTTAAGTGCTTGCTTGCATGATACTTATCACAATCTCTAAAGGCATAGTTATCCAGTCTTACAGTTTGCCGTAATTAGGCATTAGGGTTGAGAGTAGCGTGATTCATAGTGTATGGTGTCTCAATTGCAGACACCTTACTTCCTAGTGCAGATAAGTTTTTGCAAGTTTGGTTAAATTTGTAGCAACTAGAAAAGTTTCAAACAGCTCCGGCGCTTAATTTATTGCTGTGTAATAAAACGCTTCCTTTGCTCTATTTTGGTACACAAACTTGTTGTAGTGCTACTAAACTGTTTTGACAAATTATGCTGTAATGAAGCAGGACATTTTGTTTTGGTCTCTTGATTTTACAAATAAACATGAGCAAGACATGTAAGGTTAGGTGGCAGGTTAGGATTCAAACTGGGGTCTTATTTATGTATAACTCACTAATCCCTGCAGGTATGGATTCTGTGTTATGTAGATTAAATATTGATGATGTTTTGGACTAATCCCATTTTTACCATGTTATAGGTTTGTTCGTCTTTGTTGGGCTATGATGGTAGGGTTAAGTGATGAGTAGTGCTTGGTTCAAGCATAAACATGATAAAAATTGTATGGATTGACCATTTCATTGCATATCAACAATTTTGTGCTGGATATTTTACGTTCTATGCTTTTTATGCCATGGCGTATATGGTTGATGTCCTATTTGAAATTACATCTAGGTGTTATTGCTTTTTTTGTGTGTGAATAAGTAAACACTGAGGAATCAAATTAAGTCACTGCAATCCTTTTATAGCTTTTGCACAATAACTGTAGAAATGTTTCATTAAAAATTATTTAGTTGAAACCATTTCTCAGGAATACCTGATGCACCATCCTTTTTGTTGGAAGAAGGAGGGAAACACTGATTTGGAAAATGTTTCCAAGGGCACTATTTATATATGAAAAAGGGCAATTTTTATATGAAAATTGCATATACATGCCTCTTTTTATCTGGTTTGGTGGGAGGGCAAGGTGGATGAAAGACTCTCAGGGGCCTGTCTTTCTATGTTACCACTGCGTATCATAACAAAAGTACCTTTTTCAAAATTGAGAGTGTGGCACTCTTATGTGGAGAACAGTTCACATTTTTATTTAATGCCAAGTTTTATATTAAGATAAATTTATATCATCTTAAGAAAGGCTAACAACTGAATTGCTCCTTTACATTAGTATTTTATCACCCCTTCTGAATTCAAAGCAGCTATCATTACGCAGCATTAATTACTATGTGATCAATATCTGTGAGTTCTTGAACTCTGTTTATCTCGGTTCGGGACGCTCTCAATCAGTTGAAACATGACTTGCCAGGAAACAATTAATGCAAAGTATTTCTTGTATTATTTTGCCATATTCAGTTGAAATCATGTGGCAATGTTTGACATCGCATGTGTACTTAAAAAAGGATATAATTAATTCTAGATTTGTCAGAAGCATTTACATTGAAATGTTTATGTTTTAACTGCTCCAACTATATTTGAGTTTCATTTCATTAATTTAAAATAGGAGTGATTAAGTACGACCTGTTTACATGTTTTTATGTATACAAAACATGGTCTTTCTTATGGTTCAAATTATAGGAGGTATTAAAAGTGAATTGGTAGAGTTTGTCTAGGCTGACTGTGATGTCAAATGTTGTATCAAGAGACTTCTCTGTGTAATAATTCCCTCAAGTATTGTTACAACATGACATCACAAACTGTAAAGCCAATTTTATTGGATGATTCATGAAAAATCTGTGTCATATAGCATAACATAATGCAATAAACAGGTAGATATAGGTTAAACAGGTGGGTTGCAGACTGCGCGTGGCAGAAATCTGTAGATTTCCCCACGTATGGAAAAAAGGCTGTGAAACACTCCGTTTATAGAGGAACCGCACTGATATTCCAGTAGAAGCTAACTTCTCGGTTTCAGTGTACCATATCTAAATTGTATTTGTGCTAAACCAAATACCACTAAATCTCACAATATCTGACTCGACTAACACACTAGAAATTTGTGTTGAGACCAACTTTGTCTTAGATACTTCTGTATGTCTCATTGAAAGTATAGTAAGGAGTTTCTGTGCAAAGGTCCTGTGTGAAAATCTGAGAGAACCACACAATTTTTACAGCTTTAGAGGTAATTTTTGAATGGAAAATTATGAAGTGTTAGATCAATTATATTATAATACAAATCTTGCAAATTTGGTAACTTTGATTGTAGAAAAAACACATAGTCTGTAAAATTTGACACTTGACATGTCTATGACTTCATATGCAAACAAAATCTGGTTGCAAAGTACGTCTCAATATTGTTTTTCATTCAAAGTCAAGTTGTGCACGCCACTCTTAACGCGCGCGTGAATCATGTGATCTTTAACAATGGAAATCAACAAATCACCCTCTGCAAAAAATATATCACTGTTATTTTGATATTGGTCTTCAGTATGCTCATAGTTTTAATTCACAAAATTTAATTATACTGATATTTTCTACCTGTTCCATTTTCAGTTCCACCAGTGTTCACCCAATCACCAAGTGACCTACAGATCATCACCGGTGCTACCATTCGTCTTCCCTGCTCAGCATCTGGTGATCCATCACCAATCATCACATGGAGCAAAGATGGTATCCAGATCACAGAGAGTGGCAAGTTCTCCATCAGTGCAGAAGGCCATCTGGTCATCAGAGATGTAGGGCCAGATGATCAAGGGCGTTATGAGTGTGCCGCCAGGAATAGCATTGGGTATGCGGCCACTAGTATGCAACTAACTGTTATAGGTAGGTACTAGGGGTGGGTTGGGGGGTTATGAATGTGCCGCCATGAATAGCATTTGGTATGCAGCCACTGGTATGCAACTAACTGTTATAGGTAGGTACTAGGGGTGGGGGGTGGGGCGATATGAGTGTGCCGCCAGGAATAGCATTGGGTATGCGGCCACTAGTATGCAACTAACTGTTATAGGTAGGTACTGGGGGTGGGGTTATGAGTGTGCTGCCAGGAATAGCATTGGGTATGCGGCCACTAGTATGCAACTAACTGTTATAGGTAGGTGGTGGGGGTGGGGCAATATGAGTGTGCCGCCAGGAATATCATTGGGTATGCAGCCACTAGTATGCAACTAACTGTTATAGGTAGGTACTTGGGGTGGGTGAGAGGGGGGAATATGGTACTGGGGGTGGGGCGATATGGTACTGGGGGTTGTGGTGGGGGTATGAGTGTGCCGCCAGGAATAGCATCGGTTATGCAGCCACTAGTATGCAACTAACTGTTATAGGTAGGTACTGGGGTGGGTGGGAGGGGGGGCGATATGGTTCTGGGGGTGGGGCGATATGGTACTGGGGGTGGTGGTGGGGGTATGAGTGTGCCGCCAGGAATAGCATCGGTTATGCAGCCATTAGTATGCAACTAACTGTTATAGGTAGGTAGTTGCAGTATCAATTTTGAACTTTGATTTGTTCAGCCATTTGAATAACATTATACAGTATCAAGGCTCTGTGGATAACAATAATTAAAAGCTACATTCTTTTTAAATTTGCAGGCATTGAGCCATTTTGCATTTTCCTCTTTAAGGACTAGCAAAATTCAACAATGCATATAAAATATATACAAGAATTTAACAATAGTGGTACAAAATTTCTAAAGCAGGTCTGACTTAATCGTGGCCAAAAGTCAAACTATTTTGTGCATATAGGCCTAGACTGAAAGCTCCAAAAATTTGCACAAATACAAACTACACTTTAGTTCCAAAACACTGACATTAAGAAATCTGACATGAAAACATTAGGTTTACATGAAACAGCATCTATATAGAGGGAGTGAGCAACTCTTGTGAGCAGGTGTCCAAACTAATAGCATTGTTCCCATTAATCAAATTCACAGATAACAGCATACACCATGTACCATCATTAATTTGACAGGTTTATTACTCACAATAAATCAGTTTTATACCTAAAATTAGTGGTTCAAAATTAT
>JXSR01S029627.1:10297-29512 GCA_000969725.1 Ophiothrix spiculata
TTTAATCTATATGAAATTTATTTCAATATTTGGAAATGTTTTCTCACTTGAACAGAGTGAGGAAATTATAATGGACTCTTAGAAAATATCCTTACAAATATTTGCGATCGCTGTACGAACAATTATTTTTATCATCTTTACAAAGTCCTTGCAGTTTCGATTTAACAAACATCCTGCAAATTTCACAGACATGTCAATGGCCTTGTCCACATTTTTTTGTGGATAGATAATCATAGTGTTTTTATTAGTGATTTATAGACGGTAGGTCTAGCATTCTATGACTTTGTTATGAACACCCAAGTGTCCCCTACGGACCAACCTGGACACACAAACAAACAAACAAACAAAACTTGAGTAGCATGGTCACCGTACAATTAATGTGATTAACATTCCATTTGCAAGAGAACCATTTTTGAGGAATTCTGGAGAGTTTCTGGGACCTATTAATGCCATTCATATCAGGCATGAGAAAGGCACTACTTGCAGGAAATTGCTTTTAAAATGTTTCAAAATATAGGCTGATTTGCAGGAATTCTTGCCAATTTTGACCAATAAGTACATTAGCCAGGTATAGGGGCAATTCTGCCCAACAAAGTTAAAATGCAGTATGTACTGCAAATATCGCAAGTTATTTCCTTTTCCCTTTGAAAAATCCTGCACAAATGAGTAGAGGATAAATTCGCTTTCATAAGCCAGCTCAGTCAAGGCAGTATCTATAATATCAAACATGTGTAAATACAATGTTTTAGCGTCATATTAGATTGGAGTTAAATTGCAGGTTTATAGAAATTATCTGCTTTGCTTTATAAATGCACATGTATACACCATTTTTAGTGTGCAGGAGAGAATTGTGACCCAGTCTTTAATCATGCAAAACTAAATTATGGTTTTTTTTCTTGTAACAATATAATTTTATCATTACTTTAGCAAAGACCTACCAAGTGTAAATCATCCAATGCACCCTTAAAATAATGACCAGCAATTTAATTATTAAAGGGACTAGCCTAGATTCAACTTGGTATTAAAAATCTTATGGAAATGCTCTTGAAAGCTTGAAAATGTATCAACAGTAAGAAAAAGCTACAAATCCACAGAGAAATGGCTAAACTTTAAAGAGAATAACTTTAACGATTGGTTTGAGTCAGTTCCACCATCACTGACTGTCCGTCAGTTAAAAAAGCGCCCGTAAACAGTCGATCGGTCAGAGTGGCCGTAGGCTACCTGCCAATGCCGGTTTCTGTAAAAACTACCTCATATGATGATTGGCACCATTATAACTACATGAATCCAAAAATGTTTCAATAAGCCTTCCTGCAGTATGTCAAATAGCTAAAACCCTGGAGCTTCTGGGGACTTCGCCCCCTGGACTCCCACCAGGGACCCTAAGGATCCCACCCGTTATTCGCTCAGCTCGCATGGTCAATACAATTCTGTCGATTAGTCTTCATATTGTGGCCCACCACTTTCGAAAACCTGGCTACGCCACTGACCTTGAGACTACCGTACCATTTACCTTAACCTTCAGTCTCGGGAAATAGTATATAGTCTCAAGATCACTTTGGGGCATTAGTCTTTACTATTGCCCTCATGAGCATCTGATATTTGTATAATATTTCATTCTGTGGCGGTGATTATACTATGTCCAGTGTTTTCTAAGTCCTAAAATAGTATCTCAGATTAATTTACCAGTTAAATGATCAGTCAAAGCTACTCAGGAAAATGTTATTTATGTCAAAAGAGAAACAAATCAATCAAAAATCTGGGCAAAAATAATTCATTTCACTACGGTATCACAAATGTAGAAAACAATCAAGTGTAAGATTTTAAACTAGAGAGAATGTTTTTACACCATTCCATTGTTTTTCTCCAAAGAAAAAAATTAAAGTTGGTAAATATATTTTACTTTTTTCCCATATTCCGCAAAATCAGGGAAAACTACTGGGTAGGTTATGTTTTATTGACTGTCTTCAAATGTTTAAAGAATGAATATCCATCATACTTATCTTCTCAATTTGAATTTGTGCACAATAACCATAATCATATAACTAGAAATCATACTTCTAACACATTGATTGTTCCAAAATTCAAATCGAATTCAGGCCAGCGTACATTTCATGTCCGGGCAGCCTATGCATGGAATTCTCTGCCATCAACAGTAAGGACTCAGATGGAAAACATGACTGTAGGCCAATTTCAATCAAAAATTAAAGCTGTTTAAGCCTGTGCTTTTCATATTTTTTGCCGCAACTTTTGTATAGATTGAATATTATGCTGAACTTGTGTATATATATATATGCTGTAAATATGATATAATATTGTAAATATTGTGTAATATATTTTGTTGCTATGTTTAAAATGAGGGCCTGCTTGAAAAGCAGTGCTTGTCACTGAAGCAGTATAACCCTCAATAAAGAAAGAAATAATAATAATAATATCAATACTTGCTTAAAAATATGTAGCCAGAAAAAGAACGAGGAGGATATAGGGCCAGTCCCTTTGGTATGGAGAGATAGTAACATTTGCCATCCCATTAATGATTAACTTGGGCAGAAATTAACTGGTCTATAACTGTTCAAGTCACTCCCATCCCTATTTTTCAGCAATTGGTGACCACATTTAGACATTATGTATCATGACAAAATGGCATGATAGGCCTCACTCTCTTTGTGGATTGGACAGAAATAATCCAGAAATCTAATGTATGCATAATTATGCATATAGGCTACAGTGATTGTCATGCTTATAGTGATATGTTTGAAATAAAAGTTCAAGACTTCTGCATCTGAATCATTTCGCCACATACCTGAGACTCAGCGCAAAGTGAATTTTCTGGGACTACAAACTTCACACCATCAAGTCTGGTTTGTGCTACAGCCGGATTAGTTTGCAATATCCAAGAAACTATCAATCTGAAATTCTACCATCTTACAGGTTTGAAGAAAGATAAAAACCCTGGTAAGTAACTCAATTTCTCATTCTATTATTCATGTGGTGCTCTGGCGAAATGAGCGGAAAGTCACGATTTTCAAAATTGAGTTTGTGACATATTTTAACTCTATATAATCTCAGCTTTCGAATAAAATATAATATGTCATACTTTCTTTCTACAATCTTCTTTTAGAGATCGAAATACAAGGCGGTCGGTCCACACAAACTCAGTAGAATATTGTCGCAAATCGATTTTAAAGTTACTGAATACTATAGTGTATGCTAGCAAAATGCGATCAATTACCTGTGAATATTTGCACTTCCCGGCATAATTGACCTTCAAAATGCGAGGTATAGATTAACAATTATGCATTAATACGTTTATGTAAAAAACCAAACTTTGATCTTTCCACCATATTTTTTACTTTGACGGCAGTTTATTCAAAATCTTTTTGTGACATATTTTAATTCTCCATAATCTCAGCTTTCAAATAAAATATAATATGTCATACTTTCTTTCTACAATCTTCTTTTAGAGATTGAAATACAAGGCGGTTGGTCCACTCAAACTCTGGCAGTAGAATATTGTCGCAAATCGATTTTAAAGTTACTGAATACTATAGTGTATGCTAGCAAAATGCGATCAATTACCTGTGAATATTTGCACTTCCCGGCATAATTGACCTTCAAAATGCGAGGTATAGATTTACAATTATGCATTAATAAGTTTATGTAAAAAAACAAAATTTGATGTTTCCACCACATTTTTACTTTGACAGCCGTTTATTCAAAATCTTCAATCGCGACTTTCCGCTCATTTTGCCAGAGCACCACTCATTTACTGTCAACTCTCATCATAATTATTTACTTCATTTTTGCTTTTTATGGCAAATGAAACAACTTTGAAATAAAGAAATAAAATAATTAAGTGCATAAATAAATTCATCATGATAAGGAACGCATCATATTTTTGGTGAAATATTATGTGTTTCCAGCCCAAATATTACTTATATTTAAATTTTCAAGGAAACATGAAACACTTTTTTCAATGTTAGAAGATTATAACTAGCTTTATCTGAGTTTAGTCCCATTGGTTGAACATTTTCTCAAACTTTTTTAGATTTGGTACAAAATACTACTCTTATTTCTCTTAATCATGTGAACGTTTTTAACTGAAACATGCTTTGTTTTGAAAATATAAACAGAAAATGTGTCCATTTATGGTAACCACCATTTAATTACAGTATTGGGAACTCAGAAATACAGAATTGCTGAGGGTCAATTTTCATGAAAGTAGTGCATTTTGAGATAGAAAAAGTAAAAAAAAAAATTGTCTTAAAATAACTGAGTCTAAACCATTTTTCTATAGCCAATGCCTACGATAGGAAAATAATTTTATCAACAACACTTACACTGTTTCTTCTCAGCATGGTCTTAAACATTTTGTACGGCAAAAGAATAGGATTTTTTATGTTATCCAAATTAAATTGCTGAAATTGCAAATAGTTATTACCATCAGAGACAATGTTTGGAAAAAATAATATTTTGTATATTACAAAGTTTTAATATCAGACTGGTCTCAAGGAATATGCTTTTAAGATATGTTTATTACATTATCCAAAAAAATTGAATTTGGTCAAAAATTATTATGCATAAAAATAATGAAGGAACTATTTTCCTTTTTATAAATAGAGATATGACTCACATATACACGTACATACACATACATATGTTGTGATCAAGTCTAAAAGAAGTTTGTGACTACAAATAGAGGCTTTGCTATTGAGAAGGGAGCGTGGCCGAGCGGTTAGAGCACAGGCCTCGTAATACAGAGATTGTGGGTTCGAGCCCCGGGCCGGGCGGTTTTCGTCTTGTTTCCTTGAGCAAGAACTTTACTCTACTTGCTCCGTGGTCTGACAGTCACGTAAAGCCGTGGGTCCCCTGTACGAATAGACTTCTTCATGGGGTATGCATGTTATCATGCAAGTACTTGTATCATTGATTGATTGATTGATTGATTGATGGAGTTTACTCACATTCCCAAGATTTAGATCACCATGTTTAGGTTTTCGCCAAGGAAACCCAACTTGGTACTTGGTACCAAGTAAACTTGCTAGCTGCATGCTTAAAGCATTTCGAATTTCGAAAGATTTTCGAATTAACCCATTAGGGTTAACAGTTAGTATCCCTTCTCCTGAATAGTCAGTCAATTCAATTTGGGATATCCTTTTGTTTTGGTCACGATTGACTGACCAGAAATGGTCATTTCCGTTTTGAAAACTTCAACAACACTTTTGATAGTAGATGTTGATTATGTAATTTAATCATGGTTAACTATACATGATTATAACAACACGGAGAAATCCGACATGTTGATTAATAAAACTGTCATTTTATGACTATTATTGAGCTATTATAGCCTAATCAGATGAGTAAAGCCGGTGCAATACACCGAATAATTTTCGTCTGATAGATTTTTCAATGCTTATCATGGTCACATAAGGGCCTAGCCCCGTGTATATGTGATTAATTTTCAACAATATGGAGAAATCCGAATTGTTAATACTGAAAACCGTTGTCAAGTTACATATAAGCTAATTGCTATCAGTATGTAACACAATATGTCATGGTATTCACTAAATAGACAGAGTTGCATGTCGTTATAGAATATCAGACTAAAAAGTGAACACAGTTACGGAATAAAATGGTATTTTACCGTTATGGGTGTCGTAACTTTTAAGTTGAGTCTAGATACATATTAGGCTCTTTGTTAACATGTTAACACGCCTTTGATGGTAAAGTTTTAACAGTTGTATATACACGGACATTATTATCTGGTTTTTCTTCTAGTATATTGAACACAAGGGATCTTCAGGTTCCGTACATGAGCCCGTCACCCCCTTATAATCTTTAACAGGGCTCCAAGATGTTTTTTAAAAATCAGTTTTGAATGCAAGAGGAAGACCGGAGTACTCGGAGAAAAACCTACCGAAGCGTGCATGGACTGAAAACCAAATGCACATAAAGCGCCGGGTGCTGGACTCGAACCCGGGACCTCATTGGTACAAGGCGAGGGAATATTCTTTTGTTCTCTTCATTTTGTGACTTACATTGAACTTATTAGAATTACATATCTAAGTTGTAAGATAAACATTCAAACTAAAACATTGGAGCATTATTTACCACATTTTCTGCTAAATTCAGGAGAAAAAGGCAATATTCCAAACAGTTCTTAAAGACAATAGCATAGACTTTACACGCAAAAGTTCAAAGGTCAGTAGCACCCTCTAAATATTAATAAAATTGACAAGATTGTATGTGGTACTTTTTTAACCCTAATGCACAACTTGAGAGGGTTGCCCGATAGAAAATCAAAATTTCATTTTTTTTGTTCAAGATCAGCCTAGTGAACCCTGTATCTGCTTCCCTTCCAAAGAGCAATGATCTGTAAGATTATCATCAGATCAAATCTCTACTTGGTTGATGCAACCCGGGCCTCAATGTTATAGTTGCATACTGTTCAAAGGTGTACTATCTACATCATTGATCTCCCCAAGAATTACCTATTTCTCATCAAATTTAGCCACTGGAAACCAGAAGAGGGGTCGGAATCCTCACATTGTTTCACCATATGCATTATGATAAAGCCCCAGAACTTATCTGTCAACTATTTCTCAAAAATCTACAATCGAATACCATCTTCGACACTCTGTTAGATCCCATGACTCAGCTGCTAAATACCTTGTTCCCACCTAGACTCAAAAGAAAACTTTGTTCCATCAGCAGCCAACTGAAATTCTCTACCTATTCCATCTTTGGAGAAGAGGGTATGGTTTAAAATGGTGGTTAGCAACAATTCATACACTCCGTGTGTGCTGCGCGTGTCACCTAGCCAATCAGAACGCAAGAATATAAAGTACGCGGAGTGCAGTGGATTTTCACAATGCACTGCGCTAGTTGCGGTCCGGTTTGCGTGGCAGGCGTTTAGTGCGTGTGAATGTTTCATTGTTTTTGTTGGGTAATTATTTATTTAGTTTAGAGAAGTTTTGGATTTTGATGGCCATATTAAAGGCCTTATTTCTTTTCACAAAAGATACAATATTATTTTTCTATCGTGTATGAATTAGATTAATATATTTGCATTCCATAATGCTCGTAAAATGAGACAAAATCAATGCACTTGCAGTAAATTTTGATTGGTGTCCAATGCACGCGGCCCCTACGGGCCTCGTGAATTGGACGCATCAAAATTGACCGCGCATGCATAGATTTTGTCTCATTTCACTCGCATATGAAATGCACATTTATTAACCTATAACTATTAGCACCACACAGGTTTGTGTTTTTTATTCAGTCGGGGATTAGCGCTCAATCGGGCGACTAGCTGAATTGGTCGAAATCGCTCAATGGGGAGATGTACATCGCTGTAAACTTCGACCAAAATGTCTATCATTTCACCGGGTCAAAAAAGAAATCATTGGGTCAAACTTTTGCAATATTAAATCAAACTTTGAAAAACTTTGTCATGAAATTACATTTTCTCCTGGTAGACTTACGCCAGAAAATTAACCATTCGTGTCGCCATTGGTGGATTTTCCGTATCAGTTGAAAGAAAATAGGTCAGGGAATGAGTGATGAGCACATTTCGAATGGATTTGTGGGAAATAATAGCCTCATCTTAAGGATGCAAAGGGATTTTAATTCAAAAGTAAACCAGAAATTTGATCTTCATATTATGGAATCGCGGCGCGGATTAATCCAAATGTGAAGAGGAAAGGTCTTTACGCATGTGCAAAGCAGATTTAATTGATCCAGGCATGCGCAGTGAGAAAAAATGGCGTTCCAGTCAATTCACTACAACACAAAGTAATCCAACAACTTTTTACCCTGTTTTTTACCACTTAAAGTCATGCTTTTTGAAAATCATTGCTGATTAGATCCAAAACAAGTATAAATATACACTTTAATCTTCAAGTTGGTTGAAATTCATTATCTAAAAAAATGACCAAAATATCGCCGTATGTGGCCATGTTGTTCAATGTCGCTCTATACAGCAATCGCCCGACTGAGCGCTAATCCACTGATGTTAATGCAGTGATTAGCATTCAACATAGATAAAAAATAACTATAGGTTTTCAAAAATATCTTATTTTTTCAATAATATTTATCATCGCAATAACTGCTACTTGTTTTTCAGAATCAAGATGTCATATCTACTGTACCTGATGATTACCATCATTGGAGTGTCCTATGCAACAACCACCTCACTTACCGATGCTACCCAATCAGAAACATGTGGTGTTTGCTGTCAAGGTCCAGCTGGTCTGCCGGGCATACCGGGCACCGGACATAATGGGTCGCCAGGCCGCGATGGCTTGAGAGGCGAGAAAGGGGACACTGGGCAGAGAGGAGACGCTGGAGTTCGAGGATTCCAAGGAGACGAAGGACCAGCCGGGCCGAGTGGGACAGATGGAGAGAAGGGGGAACAAGGTTTGCCTGGTGGAAACGGAGAGAAGGGGGAGGTTGGACCAAAGGGGGAAACAGGACAAATTGTGGGGAAGTCAGCATTCACAGCTATAAAAACATCTGCCCAGGTTGGGTCTAAATTTGACGTCTTAACATTTCACATGACCGAATTAAACTATGGGAATGACTTTAATCTTGAGACAAGTAAGTTCACTTGCAAAACACCCGGAGTGTACTACTTTACAGTCACCATGTGTAGAACTCAACATAATCCTTATGTAAATCTTGTTAAAGAGGGCTATCCAATTGTCATTACACATTTTTATACTAGCTCTAGTTACACTGTTCTCACTCAATCCACCCATGGTGCTGTGTTACAGCTAGCAGCAGGTGAACAAGTCTGGGTGGAATTTGATTCAACTGATCAACAAGTTTATAGTGACAATGACAAACACACTTCTTTTTCTGGATTTTTACTCTTTGAAACATAAATAATAATAATAATAATAATAATTTTTGATGCCAAGTTGACAGTAGTGTTATAATACTGCACATTGGATTACAGAACAGTGATTTACTTGTTGCAACACTAGATTAGTTCCCAACAAAAAGTCAATATCAACCTAAACCCTAAATATAACATTAACCCTAAATCTAATTCTAAACCCCAATTGCCTAAACTACACTTGCTTGTATCAGTTACATATTCAGAGAGACATTCAAGGGACTATCAACTAACTCTTGCTTTCACATCAAAATTGATTTAGTAAATTCAACAAGAACCCTTGATGATTTTGATCATTCTAAATGGTCATTACACAGCTAGTGTACTTTGCTTTTTGGTTACAGTTATGTATTTTGCACTTTTTATGAATGTAAATATTATTATTAAAACGAGTGTGTTGGAATTAGAAATAGTTAAAGGGGCATTGGACAAGTTCATCATCATCCCCAGGCTTTTCCCCAAGGACATTGTGATATTTGCATCATTTGAAGTATTTACGATATTAATGACAGCATGCAAAATTCCATTATCAAATTCAAATCCTACATATCAAAATATCTAGGTATTATTTTATTTTTAATAATCATTGTCGACAACGATAAATACCATCCTCTATAGTTTGTTTTTTTCAATTGGCCTTTTCAGGAGATCTAATGCAAACTCAAAATTTCTTATGATTTATCTGCAATGTGAAAAGAATGTTTTAAAATCAATCATTGGCTCTTTCTTGATATAAAGCATCAGTAAAGTCGAAGTCATATAGAGAATAACCTCATTCCCAACATCAACAAGCAAAATAAAAATTCAAATCTTTGACTCTTCTGAAGGTTTTGTTCAAAATTTTCCCGATATCTGGTATTTGACTATTATTTTCTAGCATATGAAGTGTAAATCATCCACAAATCAAATTTAGAAATTTTGTCCAATGCCCCTTTAAGCTTATCTTCTCAGATAATTATTGATCATAGGTAGAGGTGCTGATAACATTTTAGCCACTCTTATTAGTTGCTCACCTTTAATATTTCAATTCCTCCTTTTCTTTTAGTAGTGCTTCATTTACAATGATTTTTAATTAGTACAGTTGTGCATAATTACCAACCCATAGTCAGTGAGTGTGCTGAAGGAAGCTTCTATCTTTATTGGGTGAACATTAGCAAGCGCAACAGATCACTAAGCACCAGTATCAGTGTGCATGAACAGTTCATTGTACAAACTTTGACCCTGGGATAATGACATATATGGCGGAGAACATAGGCCAGGGGGAAATTTTATTGAGAGTGAAATCTACTTTTTTTGTGTTTGACT
This sequence comes from Ophiothrix spiculata, assembly GCA_000969725.1. Classification (NCBI taxonomy): domain Eukaryota; kingdom Metazoa; phylum Echinodermata; class Ophiuroidea; order Amphilepidida; family Ophiotrichidae; genus Ophiothrix; species Ophiothrix spiculata. The sequence continues at coordinate 20,502 of JXSR01S029627.1, forward strand.
AATAAATTGGTATTAGGCCAAATAAAAATCAGATTGTCGCAAAGCTGCCATGCATGTTTGCAAAACCGGGTGATCTGGTAAAAAAGTTGTGCTGTAACTTTTTTACTTCAAGATTTTTTTTATTTCAGATTTTTTTCTATAATTCTTTTTTTTTTCTTTTTGGAAAGACATACTTTTGCTCACCAAAAACAAATTCATGAACATGATTGGAATAAAATGCCTCTTATTTTATTTGAAACCATAAATGTATGCTTGGACATGAGAACAATATCAACATATGAAGTTACTGATTACTGATTATTTGGAGCTCAAAACTTATAATTCACAGTTGGTATGCCATAAAAAAAAACAAGTTGCGAATAGAAATAAAAAATGCATTCGGCATTAATTTTCAACCACTCGAGTTTTAAGACTTACTATTTTGTTTTAATTTGGCTTTACATACTTGTGAATATTTGAAAGGTATAAAATATATACATACTACATGTTTAGAGATGAAGTAGTGCAATCTTTCATTCCTGAGGTTCTGGGTACTGACTGGTATCCTAAAGCTGTAGGTCAATGGCTACTTGTCCAACGGCCGGTACCGCGGATGGATAGATTGTCTACTTTACTGATAAATAATATATAGCAACATGAATACTGATACTGGACTCTTGTCATGATCATAAAAATTGAAATACATACCTTTTTAAAGTCATAGTTGCAAGCAGCACGTAGCCCATAGGATCCTCACAATCCCTTCATGACTACCGGCCATCTACGATGATCTACTGATCTGCTGTCACATGACCGCACTACCGGGTGGTCATGTGACTAGGGGGAGGCATTCACACTAACGCTGAAAGAAGGGAGTTTGTGCTGATCCCGCAGCTACGTGTTGCTTACAACTTAAAATCACATTTTTCCATTTTTGGTCATTTTTTGACCTTTTTTGGCATGAAAATAAAAAAATTGGCCAAAATCCAAAAAAAGTAAAAAAGACGCAACATCCGAGTGGGTGTTAAAAATTAAAATTCCCATTCCTAGGTCATTTTGTTACAAAAATGTTATTTTTAGCTTGGTTGGAAGTTCAAATGGCCAAAAAATTTGTTTTTCGTGATTTTCTCAAAAAATGTGATTTTTAGTCAAAAATCAACATCACCATCATGTTCCTTGTGAAAATTCCTTTCTGGAAATGTATACTTTTATTAACTTTAAGCACTTTGTTCAAAAGTTAAGGTACAAAATAAATTTGCAAAAACGTAACATTGAGTAAGGTGCTTACACCCCTTAAACTATCACATGGGAAGTAGCTTGTGACTGGTTAATGAATGGGCATGATTAGTTCATGAATATTTATGAGGTGTAATAATTAAATTGATAGACCGATTGGCTTGATTTGAGCCGGTTAATAGTATGTTACCTGACAGTTCTTGACACCCATAGCAAGCCGTTTGGTGTAGTCATCATTCACATGCTGTTTGGCAGTACCACTGTTTAAGAAAAAAAAAGACATTTAATAATAACAGACAAAAAATAATTTTTCATCAAGTTGCGGTATTGTATCTATTGGCAGAATTGGGCCGTTCTTGAAAAAAAAAATGAATGGAGTATTGCAATTGAATAGGAACATTTGGTCAAAAAGACACAATCCTGCACCTCACTCTAATTTTAAAAATCTTGTTGAACACATGTATAAGGCTTGGTCAGAGCACTTTTTCACTGGTTTTGTGTCAAAATCAACATAGGATGATTAAAGTCTTCCCATAAAACATTTCAAAAGTTCAGTGAATATGAATTTACCAATGGAATCTTCACCATTTACCAAGAACTGTATACTTAATTGTGTAGTAAAATTTTGATTTCCATCTAAATCAAGCTGTATTTTGGGTATGAAAAGGTTAGTTGATGTGATATTTGTGTATGTATCAAGCTGCATAACAAGATTATGGCCCTTTTCAAGGCCTCCTTCATTCAGATTTTTGACTCACTGATAAATTTTCATCAGCAAGATTTCTACAGGTGCTTATCATAAAATGCTATGCCATTTGCTTCTCATTATGAGATGTTTAAAACTGTTTGAAATAACATTTCTAATTGAATTTTGAGTAGTGTTTTAAAACCTTTTTGGTCAATACACACCATCGTATAAACTCAGCATGTAAATCAACTTCTAGAAATACAATATATTTAAGTTGGGCAATATAAATTGAGAGTTAGTGTAAACCATGCATTTAGCAAAGTTAAGAACTCTGTTGTTACTTTTGATTCTTATGTGGACATGTTTAATCAGATTAATGTCATTTATTGAGTAAGTTATTAATCATTTCATTCAAAGTCTCTGTAACTTCTAATTGTGGTACTGAAAACAGTTGATGTCTACTATATACACTGGTGGTAAAAAGTGTTTGCGCAGCAAAACCTTCAACCAGCCGTATCTCGAGAACCGTTCATCATTTGCGTTATTTTTTTGGATTTTATATTTTATATAATGGATCTAAAGAACTCATCAGGAATTGCATTCACCGCATTTGAAAATATGGCATGCTAAACATACTGCATACTTTCTTCTGCACAATCAAAAACAGAGTTGAGTTTAAATACATAACTGCACATTTGTTGGAAAACTTATAACCTGAAAATGTTCTTTACGGTTACATGGTGAAAAAGAGCATTTGAATAATAAACTACATGGGTATATATCGAAAAGTGTGCGTGGTGTATTTGTATATGGTCCAGGAAATCGCCCATTTTATGATTAAAGAAGATCGAATATCAGAGGAAACATGGATTACTTTTATTGGCTCCATATTGCACCTATAAAAAAACATGAATTTTTAAAGAGTCTTGGTCGTTTGATATAATAATTAGGTTTTTGTCCATATTTCAGCGTGCGCAAAAACTTTGGCCTCCAGTGTACATATATCAAGGAAGTTATAAAGGGGAACCGGTACTCTCCGCCATTTTGATTTTATCGCCGTGTAAATCCTATGGGACGGCAGCCATCTTGGATTGTCGCTCATGGAGGGTGAGTTATTGTACCTCCGTCATTTTACGGCTCCGCGTGCAACACTTCGAGAGTCTTCGCAACGGATTAGCGGGAAAATTGGCGTACTTTAATCAGAGCAAGTCTCAATGCACGCTACATGAAACGCACACACAGTTTGCGTGTGAAACAAAATGCACACGCTGTATATGCGTCAGGTGAAGATTTACGCGATCTGCCTGGATATCGGGTCAAATTCCGAATATATCCAGAGGTACAATAACTCTGCTCCATGAGCGACACAAGATGGCGGAGAAAGGTGGTTCCCCCTATAACTTCCTTGACATATATATATATGTGACCGTCCACCTCAAAACAGCAGTAAATGCCAGCTCTTGTCATTTTCATTTTTCTTAAATATTTGCAAAGACCATGCTTTAAGGATTAAAATGACACCTTAATGAACTTCATGCGATTTCCAAAAGTTTCATGGTCCGTCAAAGGTTGTCAGGGAGTAAAACGTATAACTGAGATAAACGTGTTCAAAGATTAGTAAGCCCAATATTTTCTGTTGATCGTCTTAAGAATATGCAAGTTTATTTCACATTTCCTATAATATTCTTGAAATGAAACTTTGCTGGTATTTTGTAGTAAGCACTAAAATTGTGAATCTGTCAAAAAATCAATTTCGGCAAATTATGACATTGACATGTATTTTCACCTGTAGCGCAAAATGAAGTTGTTGGCAAGTGTGGGGTCAGTCGATGTGGAACCAGCTTCCTAGTAGCATCAGGGAGTGTGGTCCACCTCTGTTTTCAACATCAACTACAGATGTTTTTGTTCACAAAGATCTGATTTCTGAAATGTTTCTGTATACTGTATATTCAATTGCAATGCGTAAATATTTGTGTGAAGATTTCTTTCTCCTTTAATGTACATGAATTCTGCAATCTTATTGGTCAAATACATTTTACACAAAACCATGCAGAATTCATAATTTTCTGGAATCAAATATAACAGCTTATTCCAGTGTTGAAATTACTATATTTCATAAATATTTATTAGGAACCCACGAAATGCAAATTGGTCAGTAAAACCTGATGTGCATGACAGTGTTCTGCCTACTTCCCCAAGTGTGCGTAACACCCACGCAGGGAAAACTACCGCACCCTACTATCGCACCACCGTAATCATATCACTTATCAGTAAAAATTCATACGGTGACCGGGAAGAATGGATATGTTTTGGGTGATTTTTTGATGTGTTAACACCCGTTAACACCACATTCTGTGAAATATTTATAAGGTATTGCAAACAAATACAACATGTTTTATTTCATGAAGTATTGAAAATTCCTGATCCCTTGGTGTTGGATGCGTGCGACTACTTCCCTCCGCTTCGCGTCGGAAGTAGTCACATGTATCTAACACCTCGGGATCAGGAATTTTCACTACTTCCGTCTATACCATGTTGCATTTGTATAATAGCCTCCCATGTAACATCAAGGATGCTTGCTCTATTGTTTCAATGTCATAAAACTACAAAAGACTTATTATTAAGTCATGCTTTTTTAAAATATATTTTGCTATTGAGTTGAATCCCTCATGAACTGGTTGCTTAGGCTTTCAGCAGAACAATTTGATTTCTAAAGAGTAAAAAAAAATGAAGAAACTCAATATTCAACATGGATTGCATGAAGTATATATATATGAATTTAATGTATGTAAAATAAACTTACGTTACGGCATCATGATGTTGAGCAACACCCATGGCTCTCTCTGAAATTCACAAACACATGTATTTATAAGAAGATAGTTTGTCAAATGAATATTGAAAAAGGAACAATGGAAAAGTCATATATATATTGGAGTTATTTTCAAGGAAAACAATCTTGTGATCCAATTTCATATACTTTGAATTTATTTTAATGCTGCTTTCATACTCGTGTAGTTTTGTAACTTTGGGGATGCATGACGTATATTTTTTGCAAAAACTTGGAACTTCCGGTTGTCGTAGCGGCAAAGCTACATGTCACTGAGATAAATGATATCGGCAAAATTTTGTCGCATGACAAGATTTTTCAAGTTCGAAGCAACATGAAGCGACAAAGCTGCAAAGCAACAAAATTGCAAAGCTACAAAAGTGTGAAACGAATCAAGCCACAGAGCTATAAAATAGCAGAAAGCATGCATAAGATTTTCTTTCTTTTAATTAAATTGACACCAGATCTTATTCAGTCCCACATTTTCCAATAATCAATGTATCAGCAATATGTTTTATTCAAGTTCAACGGTTGCAGGTTCCTTCCAGACTTTATATATTTCAAATTCTTGGAAATAGTTTTATTTTTTCTTTAGTTTTGATTGGCCATTGTATATATTTCCATATACATTAAATTCAATTCAGATATTCTTTCTTTTATTTTAGATTGACACCTGTGATGAACTTGGAAAATGGTACATTGTAGGACTAGAGAGATATGACTTGCAGGTCTTATTCAGTCCACAATGTAACATTTTCTGATAATTAATGCATCAGCAATATGCTTTGTGCAAGATCAATGGTTTCAAGTTTCTACCAGTCATTTTTTTATCTTTAATTCTTGAAAATAGTTTCATTTTTTCTTTAATTTTGATTGGCCATTATATATTTTCATATACTTAAAATTCATATCAGATCTTCTTAGTGTTAATTTAAATTGACACCTGTGAGATCTTATTCAGTCCCACAATGTAACATTTTCCAATAATGCATCAGCAATATGCTTTAAGCTGAATTCAGACTCGACGCAAACGCACGACGCACCGAGCATGTGCAGTAACAGATTTGCCGAGTTCCGATCAATCGATACCAAAACGCAACACCACTTGCGGCAACGCAAATCGAGTTGAGGAAAGCTCAACTTTCCATTGCGTTTTCATGTCATCGGCTGCCGCAGTCCGTTTGCGTTTCAAGTGTGAATCCATTTGCGGTGCCGTTTGCGGTGGAAATTATCGGAAACGCAACGCATTGCGTTTCGAGTATGAATTCAGCTTTAAGCAAATACAAAGGTTGCATATTCCTTCCAGTCAGTACATATCTGTGATTCTTGAAAATAGTTTCATTTTTTTCTGTAATTTTGATTGGTCATTAAATATTTTGTAATTTCCAAATACTTTAAATCATTCACTTACAGGGACATGCGTAGCCTAGCGGAAAAGTCCTGGACTGTTAATCACTGGGCATTGAGAGTCGTGGGTTCAAGTCCGGTGGGTGGCGTGTGTAGTGTCCTTGAGCAAGATACTTACCCTATTGTGCTCCTCTCCCCAGGTGTCAAATGGGTACTGGCTTTCTTTAATGCCGGGAAGCTAACAGACTCACAGGGAAGGAGGTGTAGCGATCCCCTCACCGCAAATAACAAAAAGTGGGTTCTGGCCCTATCACTTCGAAAGAGAGATGGGTACTACGACCTGTGAAATACAGGCCATCCACTTTACCTTTACTAATTGATAAAAGCATCAATTACAACATTTCTCTTTATTGTTGATGCTGGATGGTCAGAAAAAGCTACTGCCACTCATGGTCCGTTCAGCACCGTGGTATACTTTGATCATTACTAAATAGGCGGGAAGAGTTTCCTTTATCCGCAAGAAAAGTTAACCCCTCTTACGAATGCGACATAGATAAGATGCGTGATCCACACATATATGCGTCTGCTGCAATTATGCTACAAACAAGCTATATATTTAGTATCAATTCACAATGTGAATATGGCCAACTATTTGGTGTTGATCAAACTATAAATTGAGAAAACTTGGGGTTGATTAATACAGTTTAAGATGATAATGGCTCTATTTTAACACAAGGTAGAAGTTAAGTCATTTTATACTCACTGAGGGTGTCAGATTCTGCATCAGGCTGGGCATGACTGGTCGGCCCTACGTTGGCTTCAATTTGCTTGCACACCTAGGACAAGAAATCAATACCATTTAGTTCATCAATTGATGGAAGGATTTTTGCTTTGAAAGAATTAGAAAATAACATCATATCAAGTTCAATTTTTTCACAACACAGGTTGACTCCGTAATAAGAAATCTGAACTGGCTTAAAACTTGATCAGCAAAGGAGTAATCATATTCTATATCATGAGCTATTTAATTATTTACTGGTAAAGCAATGCAGTATCTTTTTTCAAATTACTATATAAATCAATATGTCCATGGTGATCCTACGTATACTATACAGTAAACTCTATAAATAATTTGAGCATTTCATACACCATATCCGATTCTGGTATAAAAACATTCCATTGGGCAGCTAATTTATGGAATGATACTTTTACGCTCTATAACAATGGGGCAAGCTCCACAAGCACTTGGGATGTACATGGATTTTTGTTGTATAGTCAGCTGTGCGTATGTGTTTGCGTCACAGCATTATACCTATACGTTCTACTAAATCGCACATACACTTACAGTGTGTGATGCGCACGTTCATATCATTCGTCGTCACAGAAATCTACATGGATGTACATGTAACATCTCAGGGTCCTGTGGAGCTTTCCCCTTTATTAGTTCTAATGCTGCTTTCATACTGGTGTAGTTTTGCAGCTTTGTCACTGCATGACGTATTATTCTTTGCAAAAACTTGCCGCTTCTTGTTGTCGTAGCGGCAAAGCTATATGTCGCTGAGATAAGTTCTAATGCTGCTTTCATACTCATGTAGTTTTGCAGTTTTGTCGCTGCGTGACGTATATTTTTTGCAAAAACTTGGCGCTTCCGGTTGTTGTAGCGGCAAAGCTACGTGTCTCTGAGATAATCGATATCGGCAAAATTTTGTCGCACAACAAGAATTTTTGAGTTCAAATGAATTCAACTTTCAGAGCGACATGAAGCAGCAAATCTGAAAACCAACAAAACTGCTATAAAAGTGTAAAAGGAAGCAAGCGACAGAGCTGCAAAGCGACAATAAGTACGAAAGCAGCATTAGACAATATTTTTGCCATGAAGACTGATAACTGTGCTTTGTAATAAAACTATCATACATTTTGTTGTCTCAAATCAGTACTACATTGTTGTTGCATTTAGTTTTTGTATATATTTAACTCTGCTTCAAATAAATTATGCAGCATTATCAGCAACTAAAAGAGCAGCAGTGTTCTATTACTAAAGGAGCTGACCTGTGTCTGCAGAGCTTAATAAAAGATTTTTTTAAATGAAATTTTTGGTTGCCTGACATAAGTTTGATTTTGTTGTCTCAGCAAAATGGATACACATAATGGTTTATTCAGCGTCTGACGATATCCATCGCTCGATGCCCATTGATGGTAAGTCTTTTACACATGCCATTTCTTGTGAATTGTGCATGTAAGGACTGCGTGATGATGGATGACAAATGATGCATATTGACAGACTCTGAATAAACCATAAGGCTGAATTCATACTCACCACAAACACACCCATATGTGTAAAACAGGTTTTTGATTGACCATAATAAAATCACAATATCAAATGTGTCAAAGCAATGCAAGTTGTATAAAGCTGAATGTTCATTGTGCTTTCATAGCCAGCAACTGCTGCAATTATTTGTGTTTGGAAATTCAGCTTAGCAGAACCAACGTAAAGCAGTTCAACTTGAAAATTTTGACTTTCTGGAGAAAATATCACTTTCAAAATACTTTGAAAACACTCTTTATATTCAGACTATTGAAAAATCTATGAATTTTCAAGCTAGAGAGGACTCATGGACAATGCTTTCACAATGTCAAATTCAACTTTTAAAAACCCTTGCTTTTCTCCTAATGGGCATTTTCGGACCGTCCTACCATCAGAGGACCATAATGTTAGACATAGATCTCTTTAATTACCTAATAGTGTAGCCGCAATTAGTATCCCGTTATCGTTTTGTGATTATTTAACCAAATTTTGGTCATAGATAGAGTAGACACCCAGGATGAAGAAAAGTTAGGGTGGCAAAAATGTACCTGTTGCAAATAATTAATATGGCTCTTAATCCAAAATGGCCACCAATACGCATTTTCCAATTGTAATTTGCTTCATAAAAC
>JXSR01S029635.1:1864-12550 GCA_000969725.1 Ophiothrix spiculata
ACAACACAGTAGTCTATGGGGATTTTCAAAATGCTGAAAAGCTTGTAACTTGGAAACGAACAGTCGGAATCAAATGAAATTTTCAGTATACATTTGTGTTGTACTCTTCTTTTTATTTAGCTAGAAAAAAGGCCACATCAATATCATGAATTGCACCTTAAAGGTAGCTTGAACGGCTATTTACACATGTCAGAAAAATAGTTCTTTGGGAATGGTAACCAAAACCTATTTCCATTAAAAAGAAAACCCTTCAATGGTAACATTTGACAAGTTTTATAATATTCAGCCAATTTCTTATGTTTTTCTTTATTTTTTGAAAATTCCCTAAAAATGTTATGACATTCAAATTTTAGGGGCTGGTGAAGGATTACAATAGCTAAATTCTCTCGTGGGATTTTTGCCATAAAGTGTTTTATTATCAAGAAAAATAATTTTTTAGCTCCTAAATTTAGGCATATTTTCAAACACCTATAACTTTTTCTACAAACACTTTAATTTTAAAAGCCAACGAGAGATTGTTGCAAATATAAGCTTTCATTTGACAAAATCTATGGGAAATTTGAAAATAAAAAATAGCATAACTCAAAAAACGCTTTGACGGAAAAAAAAATCAAAATTTGGAATACCGTACAAGTTTCTTTCATCATTCTACACATTCGGTGAAATTTTGAACAAATTCTGTGCAGGACACCGTAGCCGTTAGAACTACCCCTTTAAAGGCACTAGCCATGATTATCAACAGTGTTCCCTCAAAGGTTTTTGAGCTTGTGTCAATTCGAGCAATTTTGACAAAGTTGAAGAGGTGCTAATCAAGGAAGTTATAGGGGGGAACATGGTTTCTCTGCCATTTTGATTTCATCGCCGTGTAAATCCTATGGGACGGCAGCCATCTTGGATTGTCGCTCATGGAGGGTGAGTTATTGTACCTCCGGTATTTTACGGCTCAGCGTGCAACACTTCGAGAGTCTTCGCAACAGATTAGCGGGAAAATTGGCGTACTTTAATCAGAGCAAGTCACAATGCACGCTACATGAAACGCAGACACGGTTTGCGAGTGAAACAAAATGCACACGCTGTATATGCGTCAAGTGAAGATTTACGAGATCTGCCTGGATATCGGGTCAAATTCCGAATATATCCGGAGGTACGATAACTCTGCTCCATGAGTAATACAAGATGGCGGAGAAATCCTGTTCACCCCTATTATAACTTCCTTGGTGCTAATAAATGCCAAACTCATGAGCTGAGGCTGAAATTAGCCAAATAAAGCAAGGAAAAGAATCTTTTTACATGTTCAGTAACCTGTTGTGCCAATTTTTCTGGCCTTGGCAGGAACATCAATCATCAATGTTAACTATCAACTTTCCATGACACTCACTGATTTTGTTGCATTTTTAGGAAGTGCTTCCAACTACTAACTTATGTCATAACCTTTTTATTCCGGTTAAACTTGAATACTGGTATTTATGACCACTTTGAATTTTTATGTCAACATGGACATAACAATAACGGCCATTCTCACGAAAATGGCGCCAGTAGCGATATTTCGTTCTTTGATCTGAAAATCTCTGTGTTTTGCTTAAAATAGGTGAACATGCTCATATTCGTGTAGTACTTGGTGAGCTCTACGCGGACATATATAGTTTTCTATACTTTGTTAACCGTTATCTTGGTCATTTTGCTCCCAAAAGACACCAAATTAGGCAAAAATGGCATGTCTTTGCGAGAGGTATCTATTTTATAGTAATAGCTACATCATAAAAAACACATTTTCTTGTTCATACCCATGTGTTTTATTTCTCCAAATGCATCAATAATATCAGATAATTACCAATTTTGAAAGTTGTATTTCCCAGTAAGTCACAAGAAACCAGTATAGGGTGATTCCAAAGTAACGTTTGTGACCGAAAAATGGGACAATTTCACTTTTAAATGGCCACAGAACCTAGCATAAACATTATATCAACGGGTTTGTTGTTGATAATGGTGCTCACTGGTAGGATCAAGACATACAGGTGTTTAAAGATTAACATAATTGCCAAGATACTGAATAAAGTTCATGTAACGTTCGGTAACGTTTGTGACCTCGCACGGAAATGTTTTTTTGCTCCAAATGACTTCAAAGAAAAATTTCTCTGACATGTTAGCGAATTTTTTATTGCGCTTTTCACAGATGATTGGTAACATATTTACCAATAGTTCATAAAAGTGGTAGGAAATTATATCGTCAATATTTCTTTTAATGCAATGTTTTGTTTGGTAACGTCTGGTAACGTTTGTGACATTTTTGAATGAAAACATGTGCTCATTCATGCACGGGTAGAAAAAATTCAAAATTTCTGATTAGAAAATACTTTTCACATACCGAGTAACACACGTATGACTGAAAAAACTGCTCATATGGTCGAATAAAAAAGCTGATTTTTTGCTTGAAATCAAAAAAGGTTTAGTTTTCACTGGAATGAGCCTATAGGGTTTCCGCGAAATCAGTGTATATTACATTATACATGTACTATCTCGATTCCAAAGATCACAGTGAACTGCAACCATAAAACTTTTTTTTTGCTTAACTTGAAGGCTAACATATGTGTACATTTGTAAATCATAACATTGAAAATCTATAGTCATAAGTTTGGCTTTTAAAAACAATTTTATTCCAAAATTTATTGCGTCCGTTTTAAGCATGTATATTACGTTATCACCAAATCTAAGTTATGAAAGAGTCTAGACTACTTTTATGCATATCAAGCCATAGGCCCTCATCCCTTGACCATGATTAGCCAAAATAACCAGCACTATGTGTGACTATCTTAATTTGAGGGATAGAAAAACGTCAAAATGTATATTACGTTTATGTATATTACGTTATCCAATGCAAGAACCACAATTATGAAGATCCTTTAATTTATTTCTTATGTCAATTTTAGGCTGAGTTGCTCCTCGAAGAAATTAAGCAACTGTATTTTAATTGTTGTCTCAAATAGGGCAGGACAGGCACTTGTTTGACAGCTCTGCCTATTCTTGTATATGCTAAATTTGAAAGTTCTTGTATAAAAATATAAGAATAGTGGTGTTCGTAACTTTTGTGGTTCCATGATACTTGATATACTAGCTAATAAAAAAAGTTAATTGAAGACATATTTATGAAACTACATTTTTTCGATTTTTCCAACTCAAGTGGAGTCACTTTCGTGAGAATGGCCGATAAGTGGTAGTGTTTCTAGAACTGTTCTATTCTCAAAATTGAACACTTTTTCAACAAACAAAACATTGTATTGTGAAGTTATCATGTTTTTTTAAATATATTTTAGACCTATATATTATTTAAGAACAATAAATCATTTTAAAATCAACAAGCATACGTTTGAAATGGTAAATTTAGGAAAATAGAAATACTGAACATAGGTAGATCGGTAAGTGAGGAATTTTGTCAAGCTGCAACAAGTATTTCTATTTTCACTAGCACAATCACGTAGCCCCAGTGCAAAATTACTAGCCCAAAAATTGCCCGATATTTGGTTGAACCTTAGCGACCATGCAGGCAAAAATGAGATAGGCATTTGGCACCGAGCCTATTCGCCAAGGAAACCCAATTGGTACTCTGTAACAAGAGGGCTATACAAAAAAGTGCATTTCATTTTTTGAATGCAGGAGAAAGACCGGAGTACCCAGAGAAAAACCTGCGGAAGCGAGCATAGACTGAAAACCAAATGCACATAAAGTGCCAGGTGCAGGAATTGAAACCAGAACCTCATTGGTACAAGGGAAGGCGAGGGAACTACCGCTCCCCTAATTTAAGCCCCTTGCAATAATTTAAAGGTGTGTGTTCCCATCACTTTCACTCATAAAATCAAAATTGGAGATTTTGATACCACATGAAAGTGCATATTTTTCTCATAACCCTTGTAAATTTTCACGCCTATATGTGATGGCTCACCCCGAAAGGGGGGACTTTGCAGATGATATCAATTTTTTTTTTCATTTCATCTGTTGCGTCATTTTCTTAGCTAAAAAATGACACCTTGTTGAAATTGATCAAGGTGATCAAATTTTACAACAGAAAATCTGCTGGAAATTTATATAATTTTCTTTATTTTTCGTGGCCTATTTTTACCTGTTTCTTGAAAAGTGTTCTGTCATAAAGTCATCACATATTATGTTTCATTTAAGAGATATGGTCAAAATAGTGCCGAATTACTTGAATAATTCGTTTACAAGAATATGGTTTTCTATGGGTCACTCTCATAAACATTTTTGCCTTTAACATTAATTTGGCTCAAGTTGTACAAATGGAACTTTGCAATTGTTTTATGTATGTGATGATTCTTCATTCAAATGTTGTAAAAGTACATGTTAGAATTGTCACTAGATCGGAATACCTACCTTTAACGAATTCCACAGTCAGACATTTCTTCAGGTACAAAATCAATCAATCAATCAATCAATCAATGATACAAGTACTTGCATAACATGCATACCCCATGAATCTATGTATTCGTACAGGGGACCCAGGGCTTTATGTGACTGTCCGACCACGGAGCAAGTAGAGTAAAGTTTCTTGCCCAAGGAAACAAGGAGACGAAAACCGCCCGGCCCGGGGCTCGAACCCTTAATCTCTGTATTACGAGACCGCTCGACAACGCTCCCCTCTGATTGAATATATATATTTATAAATCACTCAGTAGATAAAAAAAAAAAATCATTGGTTAATCTAGCTAAAAAGGATATTTGCATGCAATTTCTGTGTGATACAAAATCCTCCATGTGATACAGTCCAACTTGTATTGCTTTTGGAATAACTTTATATTACAAAGCACACACTGTTGTTGTGCATGTGCAACTAACTGTTACGCGTTGTACTACGCGATGCCAATAGAAATGGCGCGCATAGCTGTCAATCAAGCCAGGGAAACTATAAATCTAAAATTGATTGCAATGTTATTTATAAAAAGTATGTGAATAACCTTTTTCAAAGCATTTTTAAGTTTTTCCTATCAACGTACGAGTGATTTATAAATCGAGTGTATTAACCACTGTTTTGTTCTCATGCAATATGAACAATATAAATGGCTGGGGTGTGATTTGCCCAGATTTGTCTTGATTTCCAGACTTTTGTAATATAGCCCTGGATTTTTTCATGAGTAAATCGCTAGAAAAACTGGAAAATCTTGATAACTGAATTTGAATCTGAAACTGCCTCTGAAATGATTTTTCCTGCAATATTTTTTATTGCCGCCTAACTGTCTTTGGCGGTTTGGACCCCTGGCCATGAAGACGCTCCGCTCGTGTTGCTCGCTTAGCTCTATTACATTCTTCCAAGATTTTTTAAAAACCTCAATCACAGTCACAGCCCTGTAATGGTTTGGGTTCTTATCACACTTGGCTTTCAGCCTCGTGTGATACGCACCCAAACCATTAATATTTTCTTGTATTGCATAAACAAACAGGAGGTAAATAATAGTATTGCACATCAAATAACATCTATGACCAGGATATCACTCTGTGACTCCGATACTACTACTGATGTCATCATTTATTGTACCTATTAAAAGAAATTATGCATGCACACATATTGTTTTAACAGCTGTATATCAAAACAATTTGAAATTTGCTTGTGATGTATATGCTTCCTAATTTAGAATGCTAAATTGTAAAAAATCATGTAGGTTTAATAAAGGTAATGCTTGAAATCATAAAGGACTACAAAGCAGTAAATAACATTTATTTTCTTCCGGAATATACGGTCAGCTAAACCTTAAATTGAATCACTTTCAGAGAAACTGGCAAAATTATATTTAAAAATGATAATAATAACACACTTGTCAGTGCCCAACACCAAACTTAGACAACAAAATATGAAACTGATCTGTGAACTCGCACACCGGGCGCAACATGACCGAGAACGATTGAAGCAAAAAAATATAGAATGCACAAATCAATTTCAGTGAAACACCAAAAATTAGTTTTAAAATATTCACAAAAAGATAAGATACAGTACATTATAAAAATAAGTTCAGCAAAATAAATAAATAAAAACTGGGGATTTATAGTGCGCTATGCCTCCCAGATTTGTAATTCCACTCGGCCTCTGCACACTTTACAGGTGTTTGCTGACCACTGTGGCCCAAGTAAGCTCCATTCCACACCAAGCATTATTTCAGGTTCTGCGACAACCTCTAGGGGCGCTGAACCTTGATCAGCCCACATACGTACCATCGCTGCCCGGATCAGCTCCCCGAGTTTCGTACGGGTTTCCACGAGACAATTAGCAGTTAGTTCCTTGTCCAAGGGAATTTCAAGCACACTCAACTTTTTTGGCACCAGCGGGGTTCGAACACGGGACCTTCCGCACCGCAAGCGAGCGCCTTACCGACTGAGCTAACTTGACTGCGACAGTCTATGAAACCTAGGCAAAATGTCGACCATGGTTGACCATGGTAGCATGGTCATCCATGGTTGATCATAGTCAACCATGGCCAACCATGGTCAACTATGGTGACTTAACCATGGTTGACCATGGTTCAACTATGGTGACTTAACCATGGTTGACCATGGTGACTTTACCATGGTTACCATGTACAACCATGGTTAACCATGGTTGACCATGGTCAACCATGTTTTTGAAAATGGCACACCATGGCCAAAAACCATGGTTTACCATGGTTATCAATGGTTAACCATGGTAAACCATGGTATACCATGGTCATCAATGGTTAACCATGGTCAAACATGCTTTTGAAAAATGGCACCACCATGTATAACAATAAACCATAAAAACAATATAGAAAATCACTTTGGTCCATAAATGTCAGTGACAAAGTGTTTAATAACATAGAGGAGAAAGATTCTTGATTCTTGATAGTGTAATCCTCAATGAGCTCTACTTGAGCTAAACTAGGATGGGTGCAAGTGTTTCGTCACAAACAATATAAGGTGTCAAATACTGAAGAAAATGGGTGATGACCATTACAATAAAAACACAAATCGGTCACATCTGCTGACGACAAATAATGAAAACTGAGGGTGCACTATATACATTGGCTGGTTTCTGGATTACAAGATTGTGCTGCCTGGTAGTGGAAGCATGTCCCTGATGGCTGGGAGGGCTGCTTCTCTAAAGGCTGCAACAGTTGGTAGAATCACAGTGGATGGTGGTAGATTAATTGTTCCAGATACGAATAGGATGTGGGTAAAGGGAAAACTTGAATGCCTCGGTGGATGGAGTTTGCACATGGTACTTTAGTTGGTGATCGTGACGTGTAAGATAAGTGGCAGGTACAATGTTGACAAGTTTATAATTTATCTTGTAGAACATTGCTGACTGAGCTAATAGGCGCCAAACATGAAGAATGACCCAGCAAAGGTTCTGGATCATGGGTGTTACTGAAGAAGTTCTCCTGTAATCGGCAAACATGAATCTTTTGGCAGCTCTCTGGACTTGCTCCATTTTATCCACCAACCATGTTGTGTGGGGATTATAAGTTTCAGAGGCATAATCTAGTCGTGGTCGTACCTGGAATTCATAGGCCTTTCGCTTAACATCTCTTGATCACCTGGAATTTTTGGGGACTCCAAAGAATTTTTGCAAAAATAAAAATCAAGATATTTCAAGTCTCTCAAATGTTAAGGCATATTAACTTTCATATATGTTAGATTGTGATCACATAGAAGCAGGGTTGGCTTTTAGCCGGCTAAAACTAGTTTTTGCCGGAAACGGTTAAAACCTGGTTAAAACCGGCAAATACTGGTTTTAACCGGCAAAAACTAGCAAAGTTTCATTGACCATTATTCAAATCCGATTTTCACATATTCATATAGCATTGACCTCAGAAATAATATTACTTCAGTATATATATCAATTCCATCCATGTATTAAAAACAAAAAGCATAAAACAAACATTAAGAATAAACCTAAAAAAACCAAAATAATGCAATTTACAGAGCTGCATTTTATACTTCAGCATCACATTCAAAGTGTGTGGTACTGGTATGAGAAAAAATATAAACTGAAAGTGTACAACTTCTGATTTTGATTTTAATATTAGAAACAGTTCCAATCAAATATAACACATAGGACAAATTAGCATCAAACAAGCATCATATATGGACTGTCGATATGCAGTTTAACATCTTTATTGTGGACTCATCTGCTCATGGTATGACATATTGCTGGCAAAAGAACTTTTCAGTATAGATACTATGGAATAATCTTCCTGTTATCCATACAAAATTTTTGAACATGAGTTTGAATGAATTTTTAATTTAAAAAAGTTAAATTAGGATTAAAAACCTGATTTTATAAGTTTGAATTCCAATAATTAATTGTCCTTGCTAATTCCTTGTACTAGTACTACATTTTCATATTCTCATTAATGCATACACATTATATTCATGTGATCTGGACCTCTTGGGAGACCAGTGTACTTTAAGTTTTATCCTGAATAAAGATTGATTAACTAAACCATCAACATGGTTTTTATTTAAAAAGTAAAATTTGGTCATAGAGTTCATGTTTTATGCCATATTTTACATCGACAGTCCATGGTTTTGCAAGTTATCTGAAATCACAAAAAATCCTGAAACTTGCATTTCTGAATTTTACTTAAATTTTCATTACATTTAGGGAGTTTATACACCTTAAATACCTTTGTACACTTTTAAGCTACCTTGTTATTGTTTTGCTAGTTTTATATTCTGATGGATGCAAATATTAACTTTGGCGTACTCGTTCACTGTTACTGGAGTGAAACTTACTGTGCAAAATCTATGGAGAGAACCAATAGTTCCAAAATATTTAATGTTTCTGCTCTGATTTATGGATATTTTCTTACAAAGTTGAAAGACACATTTACGCACAATATGTTAAAGAAACCCAACAGAATAACCATAAATGTTCTGTACTAGTGCAGATACATGTTTTGAAATAAATGTGACATTTAATTAGTTCATTTATTTTTATTAGGAACCTTAACAAATGTTAAGCAAACGTCCAAGTGTCTAGTATGAAAAATGTTGATGATGTTGTATGTTCCAGTATTAAAACATAAAAGGCAAGATTTTATTGTGTTTCAGTGTTTTACTAAACACTTGCAACAAATTTGTAGTGTTTTATTTACTTATTTTTCACATCTTTAGGTTTTTGCCAGTTTTTGCCAAAAAGGGTGGCAAAAACCCCCTGGTTTTAACCAGGTTTTAACCGGTTTTTACCAGGCGGTTAAAACCACCCCGGTTTTTACCTGCCAACGTTGCATAGAAGTATACGGTATATACGGTATTCGCTATATATTTGATGGCTATATGTTATTATACAGGCGAATAGTGCCCTCTTATGTGACCCAGTAGCATCAACAGAGGAGGGTGGTCGTAACAACTGTTACTGGTTGCCAGACGGTATACGGTATTGTAGCCGATCCCCGGTGACGTCATGTCCTATACCGCCTCTGGCATGAAGCTGTTGGGATTCGCAGGAGATTCGTGGAAAAATACTACTTCCGGGATGATCACTAAATTATTTTCGTAATCGGTAAAAAAATTATGATAACATATATAAAAAGTGGGGTTCACGGGTGAACCCCAGCGGATTTGGAATGACATAATTATGTTGATTACTATCAGAACACTTTTGTATTTTTTTGAGGAAAGGTAAAAATATGATCTTTGGAATTTTTTTCTTCAATATGTTCAGAGTCACGTGACCCAATAGAAATACACGTAAATCGTACCCTTAATTTGCGTTTTAGAAATCCCTCGTCCCTAAATCTAGTGGATGCTATTTATCGTGTCCGCCACCACCTGAGCATCAAATTCATGTGTTCAATTGAATCTATATGCGAGTCCAAGTAAAATCATGCACCGTATACCCGAATAGTATAGTTCTATGTTGTAGCAGCCTTAGAACTACCACAAAAGGTACAAAAATAACAATTAAAATAAATGCTACACTGGTTAAAGGTGTAGTTCCGATCACATTCTCATCCCCCAGGGTTCAACCGGAAGTAGTTTATTTTTTGATGCTAAATGAAAGTCCATATTTTTCTGATTATGAATCCTAAATTTCACCTCCAAATTCTTATAGTTTCGGAGATTTAACACAAAATGTAAAATGAATTGGTATTCCTGTATTCCATTTCTTTTGTATTTACATAACAGCCTCATCCCCAGGGTTGCATACTTTCTTTTGCCTCTCAAGAGAAAACAAGACACAAGCCACAGTTGAAACCTTGCACAATGCATTTCAGAGGTCAAGGTCAATCGGTTAAAAGTGAATAATACACATCCTAAAATAGGAACATACACCTTTAATCAAAAAATTACGGCCATATTTATCTATCACAATGTAAACAATTTAAGGGGACACCAAATGTTACATCGTGAAGGTAGATTTCATTTTGAAGACATAACAATTCAGGAATTTGGCTCCCAATTGTAACTCATATCTTTAGTGAAACAAATCTTGTAATATTGCTGATATTATTTTCTGAAAGGGTTGTTGCAGGGTTACATAATGAGTGACCAAGAGCATTCATCCACCTTCTTGATAAGTTGTTGTTAATGGCTTTAATTGTGAAGTATTATGATTGGTCCATTAATCTCTTGATCTGAAGTTTATAAGTTTTAAGAAATTGGATTTTAATTGTTTATTCTATTTCATAATTATTATATAATGAAATAGGATTAAGGGTTATT
>JXSR01S029638.1:13752-25322 GCA_000969725.1 Ophiothrix spiculata
GAAGCAACTAAGTCAAAAATTAAGGTAAAAACATTAAAATTGAATAGAATTTTAACAGGTTATTCAGAGGTAAAACCCTCTTTAGGTACTGAATACTGCATTTTTACTTAGAATTGCTGCTGGTTGCGTATGAAAGCTAAGCAGAGAGGAATGGGGGTGGAGAAATTAGTGGGTTTTCTGAGAATCCATTTTACATTTCTATCGATGTTAACCGAAGCTTTACGGTCAAACATTTTTTCGGCTGTTGAATGCATAGGAGGGTAGTTGCTATGCAATTCGTGGTGTACGGTATCTTCTCATTCTCAAGTGCAAATTGAAGCCAGGCGGATATTTTGTTTTTGCAAATATAATAACACGTATTACCTTCAGGACCCAGTATTGGTCTAAAGAGGAACATAGAAGAAGGGTGTTCCTCAACATCAGAATCAGCTGCAAACGAATGGGATTAATAAATAACAATGACGTCAACTATGAAAAAAATACGTTAATATAAAATCCGCATTCCATAATCCAAGCACTTAGTACTTCTTACTTCAACAGAGAAAGTATTATATATACTTGACGCCTGGTGTGTAGCTCAAAGAGCAACTTGATTGTACCAATCTGGACCTGTTGTCTGTACCTGTTAATTCTTTCTCTTACGAAAGCAAAACAAGAAACGTTCCTCCCCAATAACTCATGCAACTAGTTGACAAAACCTTGACATACCCGAATCTGCAGATGCGTTGGAGCCAGTGAGAAAATAAATTGTGTGCAATCTTTTATTTTTAATCTCTCTCATTACAATAATGCATACATGTGCTAAATTCAATAACAGTGATACACATCAGAATTTTTTACATTCTTGTGATCTTGTGAATTTAAAACTAACAAAATTGCTGTCATGACATGCGTCGCTTTTTTTTTTTCAAGTATTTCTTAGATAAACTTCAAAACTTTCTTAGATAAGAGGCTTGCATTCCGACATTTTTCCATCATGATAAAAGAAAGCCAACCAGTAAAAATATTCGATATTAATGACACGCGTCTTTCTGGAATTCGTGTTAATTTCAATAAAATCCGTAGACACACGTGTGTGCCATGTAGGATTTATCAGTCCATGCGCCATCCCATGCTTGCATAAAGCGCAAACATCATGCTTGATGCAAATCCATATACCTTCAACGGTGGTAGGCTTCAAAACTGCCTGTTGTGGTTGTGATGGGAGAGCTGACTCTGGCTCCCCTGCCTCGATATGCTCAATTGTTACTGACGGTTTTTCGTATTCTTTCAATTCAGCAGTGATTCTCTCAGGGCGTTCGCTCGGTCGAGCGCTTGGATACTGAAACTCACTTTCTGGCATATCATCTGTTGGTCTGAACGCTGCGAAGAACATTGGCTGCGGAGAGCCATTCCGATCTGCATTGGGAATAATGCAATGTGGGTGTTTTTACATTGACTCTCAATCGGGAAGTATTTTCCAAGTAACTTATGCCCAACATTAATTGTTAAAGCCGTTAAGTGAAAAGTGTTATTTTAAAACAAAAATCCATTTGTGATATGTTTTTGTTGAAATGTATTCTTCAATAATCAAACCAACTAATCTGACGTATTTAAGGATATTCAAATTGTAATATTTGCCAAACATTTAATTTGGTGCTTGGAAGACATTCTCGTATATCATACTGATTTGTTTATTTATCTAGTATTTACAAGTATTGTCCCTTTTTAAAATCCGAAAAACATGATAAATGGATATAAATCAGTTAAGATACCTAGAGGCTGCTCGGGTTCCGGCATGGTATCTTTTGATGGTACTTTTGTCATTATTGGAATTTTGAATGGCACTTTTCCCTTCTGTGTTGGAGCCACTTCGATGGTAATCTCATCTGGCTTTTCGGTCTCTTCTGCAGTGACTTCTACGCGCTCAACCTCTTGTATGACTTCAGAAACCTCTTCAAATTCAAGTGTTTCTTCTGTTGGCTTAAATAGTTCTGGTTTACCGTCGGTCGGTTTAAAGGCACCAAAGAACATCGGTTGTGGAGAACCATTCTCTGATATACCTGCATCAGCAATAAGATTGGTTTGTAGTTACTGTTATTGTTAACTGTATTTGAGTTTTAACCATGCTGATCCGTGAAGTTTTCATGCCCTGTTGTTTGTATAACAGTGCAATTCCTAATCATACCAATAGTCAACACATGCAATATCTGCTTCAGGTAACAGTGCAAATTTGCATCAAATTCATGTGTGCAGAAACCATGTTTAACATTACAAACCTGTGCTTAAGCCAAGATTATGTTGACCAGCGAACAATCGGTTGTCTCAAAATTATGCAGAAGAGTGTATGACAGGCAAAAAGTTAAAAAAAAAACATTACAAAAGCTGTGTAGCTCAATAAACGCACATTTCCATGCAAGGGAAATCATGAAGACAATATTATAGTTACAGTTAAAGATAAAACTTTAAGAAAATGCGGAGATGCAAATATCGTAGCCTTTTGCGAATGGATCACCGCTTTAAGATGAAAACATGAAAAATGTATACTGAAAAACTACAAATGTTCAACTTGGATGTTGATAAGGTAATCAGCATATCTATAGTGCATGTATGTCAAACAAACAAAAATGAAGGGTAAAAAGGTGTAAATGCAATGACATGCATATGAAATAACAGCAATAGACAAAGTCATGAAAACATATTGCGAACTCGACAAAGGCATTATAACAGATGTAATCTCATGTTGTTATCTCCATGAAATCAGATTGTACAGCCGACCTTCATGAGCTCTTAAAAACAGTAGTTGATAAGTGAAGTCGGTTAAAGGTCTCAGCACTCATGCAGATGCATGATGGGTAGGAGAGCAGTAGTATATTGGAAATGAGGAGATGGGATGAAAACATGGATGCATTCATACGGTTTCCATTCAGCAGCCACTTCCACAAAAGGGTGAAATGACAATATACCTTCTTCAGGTGCTTGTGGGATATCAATTTTCATCGTCACTTGTGGCTTCGTCTCTCCATGTTTTATTGGGAAGCGAATTTCTGCTGGCTTCTTCTGGGGTTCGTCTACCGATATTTCTTTGGTAAACTGTTCTTGAACAGCGTCGAATTCATCAGGGTATTCCCACTCGCAATAAGCTTCTTCAACTTCTGATGGTTTTGGTGCTGGGATAGATATCAAGTTGCCATTTCATTAATCTTGTCTTTTTAAACAGGTATTTAAAAGTATCAGATGTATTTGTAGATTACTTATTGACGTGTAAAAAACTCACCGAAATATGTAATATGTATTTCAGTACTATCTAAGAAGGTATGCAAAATTGAAATTGATATCACCATTTATCCAATACCTTCCTATCTACGAAGATCTCGAGTCCAAGTCCTGGTGATGAGTGCACTAAAATCTATAGACTACTTTCGCATGTCCCATAATGCATCTTGAATCTACCATATTTACGGGCATTTCTACGCAATTTACCATATTATTACGATATGCTCATTACGTCACTTGCGCATAACGTAGTGATATGGTCTTTCGCGCAGAAATACCCAGATTTATGGTACATTCAGTGTGAATAAGAAAGCCGTCTATTTCATATTTAGAAAAAAGTGCAATTATACATTTATAATGCCTTAATGTAGTTTTCTGACAAAATAACAAGACTTTAAAGATATTCAAAAAATATTATAACTCATTATTAAGAGAAAGTAACAAAAATAAGACACGAATTCACAAAGTAAAACAATGGCTGACCTTCAGGTGTTTCTTCCACGGTGACTGAGACCTCTTTGGTGACTTCTTCAGTAGTTGTAACAACCTTCGTTTCATCAAATTTCTCAATAACGACTTCAAAATCATCAGGGCCTCTCCATGGAACCTTCGGTTTGGGAATTTCGGTTGGCTTAGGAGTTTCTTTGAGCTCAAGTGTGGGCAGCTCAGTGGGTTTCTCTTCTAGTGGTTTTATTTCCATCACAACTTCTGTAGACAACACAGAGGTGTGGGAAAATACATAAAAGAATGTCTACAAATCCCAATTACTTACAAATATCTATGTTTTTTGTTTTTGTGCCACCAAAGTTCCTTATTTAGATATTAACCATTGTATAATTGTTATCTTATTCAACTAATTATTCAGTAACGTAGAATTGATCATCAATAAAGGACCGATAAAACAAAAATACCATCAGAAAGCTACAACGATCCTACTACAAAAACAAAACTTCCTTATTTTGCAAGAAATCATAAATAACCGGTCAATACAATAGGCAAGAAACTTCAATGTTTGATTAAAAGAATGTGAATGCTGGTCTATAAATGAAGGTGATTATGGTACATGCGTGTTTTTAAGTCATCGTGCGTGTAAAATGTGCAAGACCCCATCAAACAGTACCTTCAGACACTGGTTTTTCTGGAGCTTCGAGATGCATCGTTACCGCTGGTAGAGGCTCTTCCTTCATTTGGAGTTCAACAATAGTTCTGCCCTTAGTGGGTGCTTCCTCTTCTCTGACCTCGACCTGTTGCATAATTTCGACTTCCTTGGTGGTCTTTTCTGTTGTTGGAATCTTTTTAGCCTCCAGAGAAATCTCCATAGTTGGTCTGGGTGCTTCTTCAAGCTCCAAAGTTACTCTAGCAGGTTCTGATTATAATGATTATAAAACATTGTGAGAATTGTTTCAGTATTCTTTCATTTTAATTATACACCAAATAGGGACTTTTTGAATATTATCAGTAATCAGTTAAAAGTTAATACTGGTGGAAACCAAGTGATCAGGTGGTAGCAAACACACAAATTGAAGAATACCTGTTCATAGCTGCATTTACAAAAAAAAACCTTAATCATTATTTATTATCTATCAAGTTTATAGTGGTGAAAAAATTGTAAATGATATAATAACTAAATAACAGGGAAAACCAAGGAATGCTGTAAGCTTTGTGAGAGAGTGGCCCTAATGTATGCTCTATGGTCCTGGCATACACTCCAAGAACATGAACTTTTCGATGGAAGTATATGCTCCAAGAGCATATTTGACTTAGAATGCTCCATGAACATATTTCTAAATTTAAGTTAATTTTCTAAGTTAAAGATACTTCTGGAACACATTTTTCAAATAATGCCGAATTCTAAGTCCAACATGCTCTGGAGCATGTACTTGTACTTTACATGTACAACTGAAAATTATATAAGTCAAAAGAATCCACTTATAAAGCAAACAATGTCAACAATCAAAATAGAATTAATCAACTACCTGCTGGTGCCTCTTCCGTTATCACCTCCTTGGTAACTTGGATGGCCATGGTAGTTCGCTTGGTACCGACTTCACAGATATATTGACCTTCATCCTCTGGTTTCACGTCATGAAGCACAAGAGTCCTTTTCTTATCTTTAGTAGTAATCTCATATTTGACCTCATCGTGCTCAAGTTTGACGTCATCCTTATACCATGTGGCAGAAGTAGTCTCATCAGGAACTTCGCAAACAATCTCCACAGTACGTGATGGTTGTACTTCGATTGGTGTAAAATCTTCTGCTCTTTCAAACACCACTTCTAATAATAAAAATGAGGCAGCACGCAAGTCATTTATTAATTTCGTTTCAGAGTTGTATCGTGGCTGATCTAATAATGACCTTGTCCTGCTCAACAAATTTTGCGGCAAGCACAACCAACCGATATACGCGATATATCGATTGTTTCTTCGTGGTGGTCGCAGCGACAAGATAAGACAATCGATATATCGCGTATATCGGTAAGTAAAACCAACCGATTGACGCGATAAATTGATTGCCTTATCGTGGTGAACACAACAAACAACAAGTCGTTTTCAGTTAATTCACCTTTTCTGGCAACAACGTGACGTTACGGCAACGTAATGAATATGCAAATGCGTTGTGCTGCATTGCGGCAGCTTAAAACTGCAAGTATGTGGTCGTCTAAAATCGCGATAACTACTTTGAAAAGACCCTTGAAGAGATTATTATACAAACACTTCCTGAACAAGCAACATCAAATATTACTTACAAAACACTAACGTCCCTTCCTAACATCATACCGTCTCTTCTCCCATCCATCCACACACACAACTAACTTTACAAAACCAATAGTTACTTCCACATACACCATGATAAAACAATTAATAAAAAAGAGCAAAGGTAAACGGTCTGGCATCTCACCAAGCAAGATTTAATAAACCCGGACACGACTGGTCAATCTGATATCATTAACATTTGATAAGTTCCTGACTTACAAGTCAAGCGATAAAGCAACTTGTGCCGTTTTTTTATTTACATCAAAACTAAAACACATCTTGTATTATATGGAAACAAACCATCCAAAATGTTGAACTTTTTTATTGTATTTATTAATATTATATACGTAATTTTCACTGAACAATTACCTTTCTCTGTTGGCTTCAGGACTTCCACTGCTGCTGTTGTGCGATGTTCGCCAACTTCACAGACATATTTGCCAGCATCTTCTGGTTGCACGTCGTGAATAACGAGGGAACGTTTCCTCTCTTTTGTTGCAGTTTCATATTTGACATCATCTGGTGCAAGTTTCACATCATCCTTGTACCACGTTGCTGGTGTTGTTTCATCTGGTGTCTCACAGACAATTTCAACAGTGTGAGATGGTGCAACCTGAATAGGTTTGATCTCTTCAGGAATTTCAAAGACAATTTCTGCACAGGGACATAACAAAAGAGTTTTATTTATTCGTATAATCTATTCACTTCAAGACAGACATTTCATGAACATTGGATACACGTGGGTAATAAACAAGTAGGAATGGAGTCTTTAATTTCTTCAAACCTAAAATTGCAAACACATTTTTCATACCACTTGTATACATGCGGCAAAATAAGGGGAAACGATAGCCATGCTGATTTTTGCAAAGTTGAAACAATAGGCTACCTTTGATTTCTTTCTCTCTAGGTTTAAGAACTTCAACTTTTGCCGTCGTACGATGTGGACCGACTTGGCAGACATATTCTCCCGCATCTTCTGGCTTCACATCATGAACAACAAGTGATCGTTTCCTCTCCTTGGTCACCATTTCATATTTGGTGTCATCGGGTACAATTTGGACTTGATCCTTAAACCAAGTAGCTGGTGTGGTTGTATCAGGAGCCTCCACAACAATCTCAACTGTTCGGGATGGCTCAACTTGAATTGGCAAGAATTCTTTTGCAATTTCGAAGACCACTTCTGAAGAAAGTAAATGATAATCACAATAAACTACCATGGTGTAAGAAACTAATAACAAGATTTGCCTCTTAAACATATTGCCATTCAAATTGCAACCAGTAGAACAAGAGTATATAAAATTCTTTAGACACTAAAAACAAAAAGATTGGTGGAAGGATGAAGTAGAATCATTTCATTCTCAATTGTATGCAATAAAATATTACAGGATATATGCAAAGGCGTATAACAGGCGATCTATCAGCATTGTTATATTTTTATTTTAGGAACAAAAAAAGGCTTAGAACACTTTGAATGAAAACAGCGTGCTTGGTGATATTGAATTCAGAACCAAGTAAACTTCAAAATTATAAACGTTCTGGTTTCACCTACTCAAGCCTAGAAATGCACATGCGTTTACATAAACACGAAAACACAAAATCAATTAATACTGTGCAAAGTCATGAACCAGCTCGAAACCGGAATATGAAACATTTTCAAAGCCATCATTTTCTCACAATTTCGGCTACCTTTTTCCGTTGGTTTGAGGACTTCCACTGCTGCTGTTGTGCGATGTTCGCCAACTTCACAGACATATTTGCCAGCATCTTCTGGTTGCACGTCGTGAATAACGAGGGAACGTTTCCTCTCTTTTGTTGCAGTTGCATATTTGACATCATCTGGAGCAAGTTTCACATCATCCTTGTACCACGTTGCTGGTGTTGTTTCATCTGGTGTCTCACAGACAATTTCAACAGTGTGAGATGGTGCAACCTGAATAGGTTTGATCTCTTCAGGAATTTCAAAGACAATTTCTGTGTAGGGACATAATTAAATAGTTTTATCTATTCGATATAATCTATACACTTCAAGACAGACATTTCATGAACATTGGATACATGTGGGTAATAAACAAGTAGGAATGGAGTCTTTAATTTCTTCAAACCTAAAATTGCAAACACATTTTTCATACCACTTGTATACATGCGGCAAAATAAGGGGAAACGATAGCCATGCTGATTTTTGCAAAGTCGAAACAATAGGCTACCTTTGATTTCTTTCTCTCTAGGTTTAAGAACTTCAACTTTTGCCGTCGTACGATGTGGACCGACTTGGCAGACATATTCTCCCGCATCTTCTGGCTTCACATCATGAACAACAAGTGATCGTTTCCTCTCCTTGGTCACCATCTCATATTTGGTCTCATCGGGTACAATTTTGACTTGATCCTTAAACCAGGTAGCTGGTGTGGTTGTATCAGGAGCCTCCACAACAATCTCAACTGTTCGGGATGGCTCAACTTGAATTGGCAAGAATTCTTTTGCAATTTCGAAGACCACTTCTGAAGAAAGTAAGTGATAATCACAATAAACTACCATGGTGTAAGAAACTAATAACAAGATTTGCCTCTTAAACATATTGCCATTCAAATTGCAACCAGTAGAACAAGAGTATATAAAATTCTTTAGACACTAAAAACAAAAGGATTGGTGAAAGGATGAAGTAGAATCATTTCATTCTCAATTTTATGCATTTTATATGGATAAAATGTTACAGGATATATGCAAAGGCGTATAACAGGCGATCTATCAGCATTGTTATATTTTTATTTTAGGAACAAAAAAGGGCTTAGAACACTTTGAATAAAAACAGCGTGCTTGGTGATATTGAATTCAGAACCAAGTAAACTTCAAAATTATAAACGTTCTGGTTTCACCTACTCAAGCCTAGAAATGCACATGCGTTTACATAAACACGAAAACACAAAATCAATTAATACTGTGCAAGGTCATGAAACAGCTCGAAACCGAAATATGAAACATTTTCAAAGCCATCATTTTCTCACAATTTCGGCTACCTTTTTCCGTTGGTTTGAGGACTTCCACTGCTGCTGTTGTGCGATGTTTGCCAACTTCACAGACATATTTGCCAGCGTCCTCTGGTTGCACGTCGTGAATAACGAGGGAACGTTTCCTCTCTTTTGTTGCAGTTTCATATTTGACATCATCTGGTGCAAGTTTCACATCATCCTTGTACCACGTTGCTGGTGTTGTTTCATCTGGAGTCTCACAGACAATTTCAACGGTGTGAGATGGTGCAACCTGAATAGGTTTAATCTCTTCAGGAATTTCAAAGACAATTTCTGCACAGGGACATAACAAAAGAGTTTTATTTATTCGTATAATCTATTCACTTCAAGACAGACATTTCATGAACATTGGATACACGTGAGTAATAAACAAGTAAGAATGGAGTCTTTAATTTCTTCAAACCAAAATCTGCAAACACAATTTTCATACCACTTGTATACATGCGGCAAAATAAGGGGAAACGATAGCCATGCTGATTTTTGCAAAGTTGAAACAATAGGCTACCTTTGATTTCTTTCTCTCTAGGTTTAAGAACTTCAACTTTTGCCGTCGTACGATGTGGACCGACTTGGCAGACATATTCTCCCGCATCTTCTGGCTTCACATCATGAACAACAAGTGATCGTTTCCTCTCCTTGGTCACCGTTTCATATTTGGTGTTATCGGGTACAATTTTGACTTGATCCTTAAACCAGGTAGCTGGTGTGGTTGTATCAGGAGCCTCCACAACAATCTCAACTGTTCGGGATGGCTCAACTTGAATCGGCAAGAATTCTTTTGCAATTTCGAAGACCACTTCTGAAGAAAGTAAATGATAATCACAATAAACTACCATGGTGTAAGAAACTAATAACAAGATTTGCCTCTTAAACATATTGCCATTCAAATTGCAACCAGTAGAACAAGAGTATATAAAATTCTTTAGACACTAAAAACAAAAAGATTGGTGGAAGGATGAAGTAGAATCATTTCATTCTCAATTGTATGCAATAAAATATTACAGGATATATGCAAAGGCGTATAACAGGCGATCTATCAGCATTGTTATATTTTTATTTTAGGAACAAAAAAAGGCTTAGAACACTTTGAATAAAAACAGCGTGCTTGGTGATATTGAATTCAGAACCAAGTAAACTTCAAAATTATAAACGTTCTGGTTTCACCTACTCAAGCCTAGAAATGCACATGCGTTTACATAAACACGAAAACACAAAATCAAATAATACTGTGCAAAGTCATGAACCAGCTCGAAACCGGAATATGAAACATTTTCAAAGCCTTCAATTTTTCACAATTTCGGCTACCTTTTTCCGTTGGTTTGAGGACTTCCACTGCTGCTGTTGTGCGATGTTTGCCAACTTCACAGACATATTTGCCAGCGTCCTCTGGTTGCACGTCGTGAATAACGAGGGAACGTTTCCTCTCTTTTGTTGCAGTTTCATATTTGACATCATCTGGTGCAAGTTTCACATCATCCTTGTACCACGTTGCTGGTGTTGTTTCATCTGGTGTCTCACAGACAATTTCAACAGTGTGAGATGGTGCAACCTGAATAGGTTTGATCTCTTCAGGAATTTCAAAGACAATTTCTGCACATGGACATAAAAAAAGAGTTTTATCTATTCGATATAATCTATACACTTCAAGAGAGGCAATTCATGAACATTGGATACACGTGGGTAATAAACAAGTAGGAATGGAGTCTTTAATTTCTTCAAACCTAAAATTGCAAACACATTTTTCATACCACTTTTATGCATGCGGCAAGATAAGGGGAAAATATAGCCATGCTTAATTTTGCAAAGGTGAAACAATAGGCAACCTTTGATTTCTTTCTCGGTAGGTTTAAGAACTTCAACTCTTGCTGTAGTACGATGTGGACCAACTTGGCAGACATATTCTCCCGCATCTTCTGGCTTCACATCATGAACAACAAGTGATCGTTTCCTCTCCTTGGTCACCATCTCATATTTGGTGTCATCGGGTACAATTTTGACTTGATCCTTAAACCAAGTAGCTGGTGTGGTTGTATCAGGAGCTTCCACAACAATCTTAACTGTTCGGGATGGCTCAACTTGAATTGGCAAGAATTCTTTTGCAATTTCGAAGACCACTTCTACAGAAAGTAAATGATCGAACCAAAAGGTAACTTCAAGAAGGCTTTTATGACGGAGAAGAGTTGTTGGTGGCATGCAGGGGAAAAGGAATAAACCAGAACTGAGTACAATTCTATTGATGGATTTTTAAAATGCACATGCGTCATTTAATTCATTACCAGACAACAAAAAGACTAATACTGGGCAATGAAAATATATCGGGTAACCTGGACATAAAAACTTTTCGTGCGCTTCAAATTTGCAATTTGGGCTACCTTTCTCTGTCGGTTTGAGGACTTCCACTGCTGCTGTTGTGCGATGTTTGCCAACTTCACAGACATATTTGCCAGCGTCCGCTGGTTGCACGTCGTGAATAACGAGGGAACGTTTCCTCTCTTTTGTTGCAGTTTCATATTTGACATCATCTGGTGCAAGTTT
>JXSR01S029643.1:0-17048 GCA_000969725.1 Ophiothrix spiculata
GTTTTAGCTACTTCAAAACAACAGATTTACCCCACATCAGATTAAATCCATACCATCTTATCATTGAATTTGACAATTTTATAAAGTTTTAAAGTTTTCTATATTTGTTAATGACTGATATATATATATATATATATATTTTTGATGTTGCCATTTTTATTGAGATGCACTATAATACTAGACTATACACACTTACACCTATTGCACTTGTCTGTTGAGTTCAGTATCAAACCTCCCTTGGCACTGTTAATGGTTTGGCTGTTGATGTTAAGTATCTTACTCCTGCTTAAAGAGTCTTGCTCTTCCTGAGTTTTGGCTTGTGCAAGATATTATTTCTTGGTATTTGGGTTGTCTATAGCATTATATCCTGTTTTGTATGACCTTTAACCTTGACTTGTAGTTTTAAACCGAATGTGAAATTTTTAGTTTGATTTTTTAAGAATAGAGAAATATTTTGTCACCTTAAGTATCATTCAATTAATTAACCTCCAGATTAAATATTTCTTTTCATCCATATTTAAATACCTGTTCACTCATTCAAATGTCTTGCATTGCCACAATTGTTTTTAATTTGCAATCCTACATTTCCATTGGTACACTCCTATTTTTAAGTTTCTCCTGAGTATTTTCTTTTTCTCGTATGACTTTGTATTTTCCCTCATGTATTGATATTTTTATTAGAGGAAGTTTAAAATACAAGAATGATACATCTTGTGAATTTCAAAACGATATTCTTTGATTACTTTAGTTTAGTTTATTAATCATATAGTAAATTGATTACTGGATTTTAATAAGACTTCCAAGCACACTCCTATCACAGCTCATATTTGTAGAAGCCTGATGTTTTTAAAGAAGTTTGGAGTAAATCTGATACCACTGAAAAAATTGCTAAATTATTCATGTTCAAAATGTTACAGCTGAAACGTTTTATTTTGGAGATATAAGCGACAATGGGTCTTAATACAGTACAATAAAATACTTCACACAGCCAAGTATAGTCAACTGTGAAATACGACTTACAAGATCACTGAAAATCAAAATAGTAGACTGATTGAACTGAAATTTGAAATTGATACCTCTAATTTCAGGATTCCCAGTCCATCGGGGATATCAGGGATAATTATTTTGCTTTTTCCAGTCAGGGAAAAGTGATGCCTCAAAATCAGGGAATTTTAATCAGCCCAAAATCAAAAGTAATCAGTCAGACTCATTTTCCTGTTGTGTCAGGTCTCTGTACTTTTAGGTTGATATGACTATGTGGTCGTAGGATTTTAGAAGTAAACCATTTTTGGTTATTTTTGTATGAATAATTATCATGGAATTTTAAGTGTTCGTCAGGGAAAAATTTGGGAATTTCTTTTTCTTACAACCCTGAATTAGGGATGATTTCCATTATGAAATTAATAACTAAATTTTACAGACCATGCACCTGAAAAACAAGATGAGAAATCAAGCATTTCTAGTAAGCACAAATCGGGCATAAATTAAGTGAAGTCAGAGGTCTGTAGCAATGTAATTGAATTGCTAATTTGTATGCATATCACCACAAGTACTTGTCAGTTTAAGTGGCCCATTGGTGTACTCAGCCTAAGTGCTTGCTTAGTTGTATTTTGTTAAGTTTATTTTAATCGGGTATCGGCACAGAATACATAGTCTTGTGAGAAGTTTGTAATTGACATTTTTCTCAAAAATTATTTTTTTTAAACCCACTGTTATTTAGATTTAATATGGTGCATAGTGCAATTGTTATGCTGCAAGCTTGTGGAAAAGTGGCGAATGTCATTTTTGTAAAAATATCCAAAAATAATTAAAGCCTAAAACATGTAAGAGCAAAATTACTATGGGCCATATTCTCGAACGATGTTGAATGCTAATCAGTGTTTAAATCGCGATTTAAACGATGATTAAAATAAACAGAATTCTTAAAGAGTAACTAAATAAAATCACAGCTTAAATTCTAACCATGTGTCGTTAAACTCCTAAAATGGGTTTAAAGCTAAACTAATTCAGGGAGGTAGTTTTTAAAGGTGTGTTTAAATTTTATTTTCGTCATGTGTCTGACAACTTTATTAGTGCTTTAAGCTTTAAAAATGTAATAATATTAATGAATAATGATTAAAGATGATAATATGATGACAACAACATGACCATGATAAAAATAAATACTCAAAATGTTTGCTTACAGTAAATATACCTAGAATTATCATTAGAAACATGGCAAGTACAGTGTTCTGGCTATTGTGTAGCGTAGGCCTATCTTTACGTGTTCAATACAGTAGATAGACATCACTTCAAATAAATTAATACATGCAGTGAATTTGATGAAGCGAAGAATTCTTTGTTGACTAAGGACCTGCTACTAATACAAATACTTATAGGTAACTAGTGGATATCTTTTATCTCCACAGTTCAGTGGATGATATTTATAAGTTTTAAATATCAGATTTTAACTAAACACATTTTATGTCTAACCAACGTTTAGATAACCATCGTTCGAGAAAACGGCCCATATATGTTTAATTACATTAACAAAAAGGCAGTCAAAAATTAAATTAATTTGTTTCAAGGCTTCTTATCATGAGTGTATACTATTTCACCACCACCACCAAAGTATATGAGGATTATATTATTTGATTCAATACAAGTGTAGTGGTTTGATATTATACTCTTATACAAGTTGAAAGAAAATACAGAATGAAATATGATCAGTTTTTAGGGGGGAATGGGCACGTTGTGTGAATTTTGCATGAATTACCTTTTTACTTAACCCAAACAATAATGAAAGATTTTTTAAGATTTTTTGTTCTGCTCCTTGAATATTCCTATTCTTGATTTACATGAGAGATGCTTGTTTTCTGGAAACTCAAACTTGGTTTTGTTTTATTGTAAAATCAGTTTTTATCCTTTTCAAATAGGTATTATATAATCACAAGTAGGATGCAAACCATGAAATATGGTGTATTTATGACAATTATATTCAGAAAATGAAATGGAACATTTATTGTGTTGGAATTCAACAAATGTATTATGTGCCAAGTTCTGGATCTTTTTACTTGTAACAGAAAACTTGTGCCCCTAGTTTATATCTGTTGTTTTGATTTTTTCATTCTTTGCACATTTTAAGCATAAAATCATTTCCTTTGTGTGTTGACAATGTTATAGTGTATACCTAAGATTCCATGCTTTTACATTACGTTTGGGTTTTAAACTTTAATTTTCATCCCATGTATGTTTCTTCTTGTGGAAGGCAGTGGAGTTTGTAATTGAAAATGATGTATATGTTTATCCTTCCCTTGAATCCATTTTTGTTAATCATTTATATCTGGATGGTACATATATGTGTCCCGCCGCTGCAAAAGGGTGCAGTTGTCGGCTTGTATATGTTGCTCCTTGTAGCATATCTGATGTATGGTATTTGTATACATCAGATATACTACAATGAGCTACATGTAGGAGACGACAACTGCACACTTTTGCCGCGGCGGGACACATATAATCAGTTTTGATTCAAAACTGATAGATCAAACTGAAATTAATAAATTAATCCATATGGGTGGTATATAAAATCAGTTTTGAAAACAGTATATAGAATTTGATAGATATTAAAAGAGTTCTGCCGTTATAGTGGATAGTGTTGCATTGACATGCTTTTGGGTAGTCATGCTATGGGAGATAGGTATCACCAGTTAACAAGTATCTGCCTTTTATTTCAATTCGGCAACTTTAACATCATTGTTTGGGACATAACTTGTGCAATTGATTGTTATGTTAAATAGCCATCTGTATTATTTTTCTTTAACATAGTTTGTCATCTTTTGTCTTCAGCCTCAAAGAAAATCAACCTTGTCAGCGATCAAGATTTACAGAAGATCAGGGAAGAAGAGGAGAAGAAGATGCAAACCATGTCTGAAGATGAACTGTCCAACATCTCCAGAATAACGGGCCTGGAAAGATCACCTGTCAACAATAGAGATGTTGAGTTAAATGATTCAAGGTAAGACATGGGGAGGTGATTTGAGGAAAAGTCTTCATGGGTCAAGTCAGACTACCTGACAAGGTGGTTAGAAACATGTCTCATCTAGAGAGAAATGAGGTTTAATGGTGTGATTTCTAATGTTATATTCATTCAGAGTTCCAACAACTGCCTTAGAACACATCATCCAATATCTGAAGATATACAGTCCTTACACAGTGCAGTGCACTTTAAAATCTAAAACTGCATATTGGTTGACATCATGTGATGCTTTTCAAGGTAAAGGTGGTTTCAGAGTATCTGTCTTTGCGGCACACGACCAAACTTCTGCAATTTTTAGTTTTCGTTCTGTAGCACGACACATTTGCACATTGCCGCAATGGTCTGTCGCAAGAAAAGTTGAATTTATTTCAACTCAAAACATCATGTCGTTTTGACCATCACGAAAGGGTAATCGATATATCTGCTCGTCTTACTTCAAGGAGATGTGACATGGTCGAATTTGCGCACTTTAAATTTTTGGCATTATGCTGGTCTTACGACCGCACGACAGGTAAGTCTGAAACCAGCTTAATAGGTGGAACTCTGAATGCTTGATCATCGAGCCTTGAGAATCAACATTTGAATCTGCTGCGTGTTGAGCACAACATTATGCACTTGTCAATTTTTCTCCAGACCCTAGGTACCCAGGCACTCGCAGGTACTCACAGTGCTTTAGAAGTTGGTGGATATTGGATGGAAATTTTCTCAGTTTAGACATAATTGCAGAGTTCTCCACTTGTGCCTCGGGGTCGGAGAAGCAACTGACATGCGCATTAATTCTCATATAATCTTTTTAACCCATGTGTCAAATAGACATTTTTCAATTATGAAAGGGTAGGCGGCTGGTTCTTAAGGGTGGTGATTTGGCCAATTCTAGCAATATTTAAGTGAGTTGGATCATGTGACTTAACTAAAGCTGGAAATTCTGATTCATGTATGAATATACATTATACCAGCTGCATAAATGCCAAACAAATATATCTTTGAAATATTCATGTTCTAATTTGTGCTATGCATATAAACTCACCAAGCTGAAGTAGACATAACCGAGCAGTAAAGCATTTTTGTTATTTTTATCTTCCATTTCCTTCCCACAATGCATGGTTCTTGCTAACCTTCGACCTTGTAGCTATTTAAAACAAGACCCGTATTATTCAGAGTAAGTGACTGTGTGGGTCTGGTTACAGGCTACGATCTTGATGTTTGATTTATATCTTCTTTTTTTTTTTGGTTTGTTTGTTTAATTTTGAGTGTAATTTTGTTTGTATGATGTGTGAAATTTTGCATCCCAAGATATGTATTGATTTGTTGTAAAGTGACAAATGGATTTTGGTTTGATGTGGAAATTTTTGACCATTGAAATGAGTTGTTAATTAATTTTTGCACTGTTTTTTGCCGTTTTTCTTTTTCGGGGTGACTTTTTTTTAAACAAAAGCCATTTTATTTATAATACAAAAAGGTTGAATTTATTTCAAATTTTCCATATAGCTCAGCCACAATCGTCCTTAGTACAATATTTTGATAGAATCAATTCTTCAAAAGTAGTTATCATTTTTGTTTCTCTCCTTCCCTGTTTTCCCATGCAGTAATAACTCCTTTACAAATCCAACAAGCCCCAGCCTTCCACCAAATATCCGCACCAAAAAAGCGGAGCATCGCTATAACGAACGTTTAAAGCTCGAAGGCAACCTCAGCCATAACAATGAAGAAGGCGAGGAAAATTCAGGGCCACTGTCTCCGTCCGAGCAGAGGGCGCAAGAGGCCGAGAAAAGAGCTGCCTGGCGAGCGGCAAGGTAAACAATTTTGTCAAAAAAAATAAGTCCCATTTATACATTTCAAGCTTGGCTTTTAGATCTATAATAAAATGATGGGTGTTTGGGAAGGCTGTTTGAAGTGTGTTAATCAACTAACCGTATCTGTCGCCAACAGAATGAGCAAGTAAATATATTAGCATCTGAACAGTGAAGCTGGTGCATCAGCAGTTCCAAGTGTGCAATCTCTGACCTGGGGGCTATTTTGCTAACGTCTAAATCCATCGCAAATGCCGAACTTCATTGCAAAAGCGAGAGGTCATCGCAAATTTGCGATGGATTTCCTGAAACCGATTTCACTTATTTTCAATGAAAAAATCATCGCATAGCATTTTTGATGATTTTGTTTGAGATGAATATCTTACAGGTGCTAATGAGCAACTGCAAAAAAACATTGCGAAATGGAAAGTCATTGCAAATTCTTGATATCACATGATTTTATTTTGCGCCATATTTGGAGGAGATCGTCACAAAATTTGCGATAGGCTCATCCATGAAGATTAAAAGTGGAAAAATATTAGTGAAATCACTTTATTTGCGATGGATTTTAATTTGCGGGAGATTTTGCAATCATCGCAAAAAATGATGTTAGTGAAATAGGCCCCTGTATTTGAAATTTCACAATATTCAAGAGGTTCTCTTTGAGATTGCCATGGAAACTACTGTATAAAAGTGGTTTATGGTGGCTCTGTGTAGCTGCACAATTCAGCAACTATATCTTTGGCTTAAAGCTTATACTCTGTTGGTGACAAAAATGATCTTATCTCTACAGTTTTTCTGCATGA
Organism: Ophiothrix spiculata; assembly: GCA_000969725.1. NCBI lineage: Eukaryota > Metazoa > Echinodermata > Ophiuroidea > Amphilepidida > Ophiotrichidae > Ophiothrix > Ophiothrix spiculata. The sequence goes on from JXSR01S029643.1 coordinate 6,612, forward strand.
CTGAATTTAGTCCATATTTACAGGGCAGATTATCTTTCATTTTGTCATGGTAACCCTTTGAGTTGAAGTACATTTAACGTTCTAACTGCATGCTACATTTGTTGTTTTCATTGTTGATGGATACTATAAAACATCCTATTTTTAGATCTAAAATATATATATATTTTTTTTTAATGAATTGGGACGCTTCTAAGATCACTAACCAATATCATTGAAATGCATTTTAAAATTAGGAGAAACTTGTGAAAATAATGGACACCATTGAATAATTTTGACTACATAAACCATTGTTCTTCATCTTCTTGATGCTTAGCTACATCCCCTTATTTCATGTGTTTACATATTAATCATGAATCTTTATCCAAGTACCCAAATGTTTCATTCATGTAGCTTAATGTTTTGATGAGGTTTGTTGAATTATCATAGTTTTGGCTTTGTAAATTGAACAACATTAACAGTTTCTATCATCACCGGTTGCATATTAATGTTCCAATTTCTTTCCTGTTTTAAGGAATCTAGATGTCCTTCTCTTGTACTGGATACGAATAAACAATAGTTTCATTGATGTGATTGATCTTTGAAGAGAAGAAATTTCACATTTAATGTTAGCTCATTTCATCATTTTCATTTTTGTTCACCGTTAGTAGAACTTTTTGTTTGTTTGTTTATTTTTATTAGTAGTAGTAGTCATAGTATTTATTGAGTTGTCCTCACGTTGAAGAAGCCATTTGTTATGAAACGGAACAGTGCAGGACTTCATTATGAGCTTGAGTCTTACTACAGCCAGTGACCTGGATTGTTTTGTTAAGGCTGGGGTAGACCTTCAACTAGCAAAAACGGTTTTTATACTCTTACTCTCAAATTAATTGCATAAACCATATAAAAGTATACCTTTTTAGACATGGATTTTTACCCTGATATATTGGTAATATCGATTTATGACCAAAAATGCTAATAAAAATCAAAAATTTTAGACAACCCTTCGTAGACATTTGTTTCTAGATTCCAAAAAGCAAAATATTTCAACATTTTTCAAATGCAAATCTTAGTTAAGCTTTCCAGAAATATTGGGGCAAAAATATGTTTTTTGGCAGTTTGGAAAAAGTATACTTTGGGTCCTGTCAAAAACTATACCCTGACCCACCCTAACCCTACACTCTAAAAACCTAACACTAACCCTAAACCCTAATCCTAAAATTCTGGATGGGACCTAAAGTACACTTGTTCCAGCATTTTTTGCCAAAATTTACAATTTTAGTCAAACACTGATATCATCATCATGTTCTGGGAAAAAATCTGCTTCTAAAATGTATACTTTTATATAGTTTATGCAATTAATTTTGAGAGCTAGAGTACAAAAACGGTTTATGCCATTTAAAGGTCTACCCAGCCTTAACCCAAGTGCATTCAAAAGCTTTTCAGGAATACTTAAATCAAGCTCAATCATAGTATTGCAAGACCTGACAATCTATGTAATTCCTCCTTTAAACCAGTTGTAATAAAGCATAATTAGCTCGTAACAGATATTGACAGGACAGAAAATACCTGATATTGAAAAATGTCCAGGATTAGCAAAACAGAATCATAAGATATAGGATGCACATATGAGAAAGGGTAACTCATCATTCTTATTCTACATTCATAATACATGCTTTCTTAGTGTTATGCCCTGCTTGGTTGTTGTGTTACACCTACCATTGCTCATTTGTGTGTGCCTTTTTAACATTAAAAGCATTGTGGCTTTGAGAAAAAAATGGAGTTGACTAAATATTAAATATGTCACACCTATTATCAAATAAATCCATCCTCCCTATTAATGGTCATATTATCTTTTCGCCACCACCTTTCGTGGTGAGGTTATGATGTGTGTACGGCGTCATACCAAGTAGAATTCAGCTGACACCAACCGGGCGGTGTCCAAACGGTGTCCCAGCAGAGACCGGGTGGTGTCCGTGAGCTGTCGAAACGCTGGAAGCATGTTGCAAGAATTTAATTTAAACCTTGCAGCTTGTATACAATGTATTACAGTCCAATAACAACTGGCAGCCAACCAGTGACCAACCGGGCATTGCAAGTATTCACCGGTGTCATACCGGCGTTATAGCATTGTAGCTTCCTTCAGATTACCAGACATGGTCCGATTTTGTGACGTAGCATAATGCAAGATATAAATATTTGTACAACGAAGACTCAGATCTTACCCTGATACTGTTTGTTCTAATATGTAAATGCTGTCTTAAATATGTACAAAATATCTTCAGACTGGAAGTTTTGTTCAAGAATATGCATTGGGCTTGACCATCTATTTATTTGTATTGTGTTTTTCAGAATGAAATCATTAGAAGACGATGCACTCAAAGCTCAGTTGGTACTATCAAAAGTCAAGGACGTTGAAGATGAGTATCAGATGAATAAAGAACACAGTAAGTGACATCTTGGGGAGCTTCTTTCCACACATTAAAGAAAGAAAGAATTGATTAGGCAAATTGCTAAGGATAGATAACCCATGAAAGCCTCTAATGAAGCTTATTTCCATAAAGAAAGAAAGAAATTATTTAGGCAAATTGCCAAGGATAACCTATGAACGCCTTTAATGAAGCTTATTTCCATTGGGGTCCAAGATCTTTCTTTATTAGTTTTAGATGCTGGTGGAAGACCCAGAGAAGAACTAGTGGAAGCAACTATGGACTGAAAATACAATGCATGAAGTGTTTTATAGTCATATTGATCATAATTTGGCATAATGGTTTTACTGGTGCAGTTGAATTATTGATGGAGGTTCCTTATACCCTAACACGTCACAGTCCAACAAATGCATGTATTGACTGCTATGGCAGACCATACCTGTTGGCTTGCCACAGGTGAACATGGGATTGGGATGCGAAAGGTCCGAGGTTCGAAACCCAGGGGAAAGGGACATTTTTGAATGACATATTCGGACTAAGATAGTTTTTTTACAAACTATCTAAGTCTGAATACGTCATACACTCCCAAACGCTTAAAAGCGTTTGGGAGTTAGGGTTCTCCTTCATTGTATATAGTTGGGAAATGGTGAAAAAGAAGTCTTTGGGTTTTTGGTTATCAATAATTCCTGGAATTATACCCTGTTCGCTATAAAAGTGAAGTTTTTGAACTCAATTTACCCTGTTTGTCAGTATTTTTGGTTAAAAATATTATGTTTTTTATTGCATTCTCAAATGTTCTTATTTGGTTATCACAGGTGCTAGTTATCAGTCACAACAAGCAATTGGAAGACTCTTTTTTTCCCTCATTGTGGTTGGTTTTACTATTAACCGATATCAACATTATTAATATTACCAATATGGAGAGTTTTGGCTTCTGTAAAACCTTCACAGTAAGAGTGGACAGGGTTTAGTTATTTCTGAGAAATGGTGATAAAGATATATTAGAAGGATCCTACAACAGGTGCATCAGAAGGAAAATAAAAGTGGTGCGACCCCTTGTAAAAGTGGTGCGGCCTGTGGCCCCTTAGTTACCAAAAATCTCATATTTTAATTGGCCTATCCTTAAGAATTCCATTCTAAATGTTATTTTTCTTTCATCTGCAGAAAATGGTGTTAGTCCCACAGAAAATGGTGAAAGTAAAATTGCTCCAAAGGTAAGTCTTCATAAAGATATGTCCTTGTTTTTATTGTAAATCTATGTACAACATTGTTATTATCATGAAAGCAATTCAAAATGTCAAAAATGTAGTCAGTGCAATAGATAATAAAGACGATTCTATAGATGTTGTTCACTGTAGGTAGTGTGCAGTAGATAATGTATACCTCTCTTAGTGAGAATATTTTCTCTTTTGTGAAGACATTTTACATAAGATTTAACTCGAATTATTAGTAGGCAACTTTTATCAATAGCTTTTGGTCAATATTGTGGCAGTTTTACTAAGATACAGGACAGGTCCACCATCTTAACCAGTAAAGGAAAGTGGGAAAAAAAGGGGGGAAATCCTGTAAGGAAATCAAACCTGGAACCTTTGATCTGGTTTGCATGATCACCACCTTGTGCACTTATATGCCTTTCTTAAAAGATACAATTAAAAATATGAAAATAGGTATAAGATCAGTAGCTGGTATCTTTAAGCTTAAATGTCAAATGTTGTTAACAGTGAATCAAGTGGCTGTGTGTCCGTATGCATGGTAAAGAGCAGAGTGAATCATTAAGGCAGTTATCATGGCTGTACAAGTCTTGACTATATGAGGAGGATTAGAGTTTAGCATATGAAAATTGTTTTTGATCATTTTACAGATAAGAGTTAGTAAATTTAACATTAATACTTTTCACTTTTAAAAACTGAATTTGCCCAAACTGCATTTTTAGTCTGAAATATCAATTTAAGGTGAAAAAAATAAATTGGCAAATTTTGCCATAATACAAAATTTGCAAAAACAATTTCTGTACAAAATACAGGGGTGTGAGAGTTAAGCTTTTTAGCTTATTTCAGCTTATTTAATGGCTTCAAAAGAGTCATAATTTCAGCTTTTTCTTTCATTTTCAGCCTGTTTTTGGCATTTTTTCACCATTTTCAGCTTTTTTATCACATGACTCTCACACCCCTGAAAATAAGGTCCTCATGTAAATAGATTTGGCATGTTCCTCGTATTCTCAGTAGTGTGTGTTTTTGTATCTTTTTAAAAACGTATTTAATTTCAGTTTTCTGCATCTTGTCAGTATATACTTTTTATTATATTTTTGTAAGATGAATATATATTATATATGCTTCAGTTATGATTTTATTACTTTTATTTGCTTTTCGTTTGCTTGATCATTTCCGTTTTTCCTTTTTCAATATCTATCATCATTGTTGCCATGGCAACAGAACACACCGCAAGGATGGGACGACATCAAGTTTATTGATGATGAGTCTTTAGTGGAAGATTAGGCAAGGGAGGGACGGTATGTCAGCTGTTTACAAACAAGTTGGCCAGATCTCATCTCCAACATGCAAAGTTCATGTGCAGTGTTGATTTAACTGCTGAAAACCTGCAGCTAAAACTCGGTCATCAATATCAAGGGTTGAGAGCACAAAAGTCTTGTTTGTCTGGCAACAATCCCTAGAACAAAAGGCTTCACGACCTGATAATGTTTTCAAGATGAATAATCATACACACAGGTGTAGAAGATTATTCATCTGGAAAGACCCATTAGGTCTTGAAATCATTTGTTCTTGGGATTATCAAAATGCAAATTTGGCCTTTGTATTCTAAACCCTCGGTTTAACAATTAACCTTCTTTCTAGTCTTATTTTCTGGTTTTCTCCCATTTCTAGAGAAAGATCTCGAATTTATTTGGCAGGCATATTCATGTTGGCTACAGAAATCTTTGATTTTAACCCTAGGCACTCAGCTGTCCTACAGTAAGGCCATGTAAAATAAAGCCTTGTTTCTCATCCGTGTTCTCAACGAAGAAGGGGACTTTTACTTAATTTTAAAATTTTTAGTTAAAATTATTGTTTTTATTTTAAAAAGCATATATGTTTTTATTTGGCACATATATTGAATAATTTGTATAGAATAGGTCTTAATTTTAATACTTTTATCACCATTTGGATTCCAATTACCAAATGATTCAGTTTGAGTACAAAAAGTTTTATTTTCTGAAACATTTTCTTGAATAACTAAAATTTCACAAATAAGTCTTAATAAGTCTAATTGATTTTGATTTTAAATTTTTAAAAAAATCAAGAAAAAAGTGATGAGGACCGGCACTTCAAACATTTTGATATTTTCACATGACCTTTTCTCATTATTGGTTGTTACTCAGATCTCTGTTCCACTATATTTAATAATAATGAAAAATGCTACATTCAGAGGTTGGATGTCTTATATGATTTTGCCCATAGTAAGCAAAATCAAAGCACACTGAACTTTGCATACAGACTATGAGAGTTTGATAACTTGTCTGCCAGTAGATTGCACTTGCAACGGGCTGCATTCTCACTTCGCACTCACAAGTTCAGAAATGTAGGTTATATGATGAACTACACCTCTTGTTGTGAGTCTGGGCTTCAATTTAGACCTTTAGAAATGCTTTGCTCTTTAGAACATAGAATTGGGGTATGAGGTTTAACCACGATTGTGTGTAGTTGCTAAATTAAACTTGGTATCTTTAAACTAAAAGGAGATACTGCTTTGCTTTAAGGACTCAAAAAGAGAAATTTGAAAGCAAAAGTTTTAAGCTATGTTTGTGAAAAGATATAATGCTTGCAAAATGCTGAGAATCAAGCCATTGCAAGTCTACTAATGATAATGCTGCTGACTGCGCAATCATTATCACAAGAGTGGATACATCAACTTAACACCAATGCATTGATTCATTCTAACTCTGTTGATATGTTCCATTTGAATGGAGTGACCCTGCCTTCCATTTTGACATAACATAACATGTATATACCTGCATGTTTCGGAGGCAGAACTGCTTGCTGTATATGGTATCAGGGTTTCAGATGCACATTGCATAGTATGGACTGGTTTCAAGATCTTGGAGTCTTGCATTTGACCATTCCATATAAGCATTGCACATATCAGCCACCTCCACGCAAAATAATACAGCAACATATTTCATAACCTATATATACTAAATTTGTTCTAAAACCACTATTAAAAGCTTTTGTGTTTTAAGCTTACAGTTGTGCTGTACATAACAGAATGTAAACGTGTGGAAGCAACACATGCTGTATGGTTATAAGTTTAAAGCTTATCTTGTTGTCTGAACTTCAAGAAATATAGAATAATGGATTCTTTTTCCTGGTATAGTCAGGGGCCTGAAGTTCCATGAGGACTCTTTTTATTTGAACTAAAAGAAATATAAAGCTAAGGACTAACATCCCTTTTTGCGTTTGTAAAAATGTGTTCTTCTGGTATATATGTGCATGAATGATAGATAGACTTTTATGTTTTACTGACATCACTGTATCGGCTTCAGACATCTTTTATTCTGTATATATGTGGTGAAATTTCTTTTTGAGATGTAGAATAATTAGTATGTAGGTTGTAGCATTATCTTAGTGTAGGTACACTACGTCAACCATGAAATACAAACCAATGTAACTCAGAACATACAATGAATTACACAGCATCTGTGTGTTAAATACAAAGTGCACATCTACGCTAGTGGTCTTGCGTACAATAAGCAGCAATACTTATATGCAACTGCAATGGTTGGGATTACACAGTAACTTTGGTTTGTATTTCTAAGTTAGTGTAGTTTTAAAATTCATTTCCCTTTTTATATCTGAGAAATGCCACTTATCAGGAAAATTTCTGCAATCGGGAAATCTTGGGATATAGCTTATAATTTCGGGAAATTTCGAAGCTGAGTGGTATCTCTTATGTATACTAATAAAACTACAATGTACTTGTTTGTAGAGTAGTTTACTCCAATGTTAATTTGATCTGAGTGTTGTTTACTAGACAAAATCTCTTGACTTAAAGTTCTAAATAGTGCATATGGAGTATAATGCTGCTTTCATGCTCGTGTCGTTTTGTAGCTTCATGTTGCCCAGATAATCGATATTGGCAAAATTTTGTCGCACAGCAAGGTTTTTCGAAATGAATTCAACCTTCAGAGTGACATGAAGCGGCAAAGCTGCAAAGTGACAAAACTGCAAAGCAACAAAAGTGTGAAACAAAACGGGCTGCAAAGTATCAATAAGTATGAAGGCAGCATAAATGCACAATGCTTACTTGTTAGCAGATTTCAGCTCTCCTGGAAGATTGGTACAATACCACAGGTGTTTGATGAAAAAAAAAAACACTACAAAACAAATTTTAATTATGATATAGCAGACCATATGAAAATTGTCTCCTGACTGATAGTAACAAATTACCGTACTGACGCTGGTAAAATCCCACCTTCGGGCAATGTACCACCTGTATATTTACAAATAATTTCAGGAAATTAATGTACAAGCGCCTTAAGTCCCATTGGTATTCTTTAGGAGTTGTCAAATAATCATTACCAAAATATCCCAATACCATTTTATTTGTTGCCATAATTTACTGAATCATCTAGAAAAATTCTCATAATATCAAAATCTGCATCAAAAAATAATCGCAAACTCATCTTAATTACTATAGAAATGGGTACATTCTATCCAAAATGTCTTATAATTTGTCGGAATATCACGGCTGATCGCAGATGAATATACACCTTTTCACTGTTGTTTGTGTTCTAATTGTCAACAGATGACGGATGTTTATGTTCATATAACGGTAAAAGTAAATAGAGCATGCGCTATCATATCCATTGGACATGCGCAATCGCGATTGTTACTGTTACAAAATGGCGAATATCACGATTGAACGTGCAATAGTAATTTCACCATAAGTGTTTATTGAAAAAACTCATCAGGATAATTTGAAATGTGTTATTTAAAACGTTACAATGAATAGATAGATTTGATCCCTCTAGCTCAGACAAATCACCGGCATTGTTTACCTCGGTAGATCGGCCGGTTAGTTCAGTCTCTCTCATGCGTCCTCGCGTAAAGTCCCAGCCCCATACTTTGCTCCAAGTTCACGTTTAGAAAACGTGGGACATTACTCGAGTCAGTATGGTAATGCACATAGGTAACATGTTGTTTAATTGATAAAATCTTGGTGGATAACAGTGGACCCATACAAGAGCTTGTTGCAGAAACCTGTTCCATATGTAAATGTGTTCTGTTCCAGTATTGTTAAAATGGGTTTTGGTGTTGGATTTGATGGTTTTTTTAGCCCCTGCAGAATTCTACTATGGTTTTACACATCTTAACTGTTTGATATAATAGAGTGAGATCGACAAATTCCAAAAGGAGCAAATCATCAAACCAGAATCTTAAAATCTCTTGAATTCTTGTATAGATATTGTTAAGTGGTAATGAATAATTCCTCCAGAGAGAATCTGGCTGTGTATACGAAGTTTGTTGATTTATATGGTGCATGGTGATAGCTATGTTGCAGTTCCTAATACATTTCCACCTGATTTCCCGTCTCCTTGTTCTACCCAGCCGAAGGTGAAGTTTGCAGAGCAGAGCTCATTGTCAGTCTCAGTCATAGAATGGATTGATTTTGAAAGTAACTTTTTGCCCGTCTGCCTGTTTGTCATGGGATTTTTGCATATGAATTTGGTTCTAGGCCTAATGTTTAAGACCTGTGGTTTGATCGCTAAATGCATGTACTGATTTGAATGCATGACTTAAGAAGCCACTGTTAATCAGTGAATGCTAGTTGAAGTAACTTGTATCAAACATCATCTACAGACAGAACCTTGACATTCCACCATCTTTTTAAGCATGTCTGATATGGACCATATATCACGCTTTGAAAAAAAAATTGTTACAAAAAAGTAGAAGAAAAATGGTTTTTTTTTTCATATTTCTACTTATAATAACTAGTCTCTCTCATTTATGTGAGCAAGAAGTTATCATATTTGACAGATATACAGATCTTGTATTTCTAACATTAGTCATTGCAACCTTAATATTAATGAATCATCAACCAAATTCTAAAGACTACGTGAATTTTTACACTTTTGATTTTAGTAAATATGGAACAATTCATATCGTCAATCAAAAAGCACAGGTTGATGAAACTCTGTGTGCAGCATAGAATTACTTTTAAAAATGTGGAAAAAATGTGGCTTATTGCAAATCATCTTGTTTCGTTGCATGCCATTTTGGTCTAATACATTTTACCAAATTTTCAAGTGGCTTATTTACCTAGGATGCCATGAAATTTAGAATTGTTTTTCCATCATGTTAAAGAATTGGTCAATTCATACCATCATATATATCATAATTAGGAAGGAAAAAAAATAACAATCTAAAATCTTGTTATAATTTGTATCAATACACTGTCATGTAGATCACAAGGATCTCATTACAACATTTCACTGAACAACCTAACTAATGAGTATACCACATGTTTTAACATTTGACAACCTCATACTAACAGCCAAAGTTCAAATATCATGAATGCATCATGTGTGTCTCTGCATGGTGAATGAGAATGCATTAAGATTGAATCAGCTTTTGTCATCTCTGTATAAAGATGTGGATTTTAGCATCAGTCATGGAATGTGAAAATGCTTTCATTGATTGATGGCTAAGAAACTTTGACAAAGAAATTAACTTTCTTTTACATTATCTTTCTTGCTTATGGCTACACACAAAATTTCGCTCTTTTACACAAGCTTCAATTAGCATCACAAAGCTTTTTATGCCAAAATCATAATCTTAATCATTAATTTAAAAACATCTATGCGCTGTAAGTTTTCTCAAAAGCCTTTGTCCTCATTGTTATACTTTTGAGATCCAAAGAGTTTGAATTGAAACTACTTCACTGCTGCAAATATGTTCTTGCTTGCCAAGCTAACATGACATGGTGTCAAACTACTTACCTCATGATAAAGTGACAGAGTATCAAAGTTGGAGCGAGT
>JXSR01S029646.1:29948-44507 GCA_000969725.1 Ophiothrix spiculata
AGGAAACGGCGATGTTGCTTATTGTAGCGGGCACGCTATATCCAGCAATACAGGGACTCGCTCAATCGAGCGTACCGCTGCATGCAGCAGTACGCTCAATTGAGCAAGTGGCCCCGACTGATTTTGAAGGGTTCATTTTCAAACTTTTCTACAATTTGCGCAAAATTTTGACATTTCCTCTCAAAACGCAAGATAATATTGCCAACATAGTGTAAATTCGGGCAGAAAAATGTGGATTTTAATTTAGTTTGACTCGAAATGTTGGAGATTTGGTAGGGCCTATAGGGATAGTTTCCTTTTTCTTGAAAACTGGTATTTGGATGGTTGGCTTTTCAATTTCCCCAGAGGCACGTCCCTATCCAAACCAAATTTGAGTACCCCCTGGGTGTTTAGGCGTGTGTGTGTGTGAAATATATTAAATGGGTGTACGTTTTCTTTCTATAGAGTTTCAGCAATCATATAATAAGAAAAGAATGTGCTTGAAAATTAGTATTGTTCCTGAAATTGCAATATGACGTGTCTTGAGCAATCATTCATCATTAAACATTTTTTTAACAATAGTTTTTTTGGTTATGACAAAAAGTATCTTTTAGTATTAACCCTCGGTTTCCTCGTTACCACCCCCTCCCCCGTAGCGGATGATCACCGATTGCACCACAACACAAAATAGAGCGATCCTGAGAATTTAGGTAATTGTTTCGTTATCGAAATGGTGTAATATCAAGTTTAAAAATACCGTATCTTATATATTAAGGAGAAAGCAGACGAAATGCTGAATGATGGAACAAATACTGATTTATCTTCTAAATCTGATATTTTAGGAGAGGAAATAACAGAACAGTAAAGGTTTTGCTTTTCTATCACGTATCGTACAATGCTGAGTCTCATTTACATTCAAATTTGTGTGTTCAGATCTTGAATGTCATACATTCGGATTTGACATTACCCCGGGGATATCATTGCAGTCCCAACTTTATTGAAAAGCTTGAACGCCATGTCTGTATAGAAAACAGAAAAGTGTCTATGCTTATTTGTATGTCAATCTTTCTTGATATACATCAAACATGTTTTTTGAACATGTTTTTCGCATATTTGCAAATTAATTTAGGTTGCTCGGTTAAAACAACGAGGGACGACTCTGTATCTCTACTGAGCTTAGTTTAACCATCACAAAAGCAAAAAGTTAGACTCAGTTTTATATTCAAGTATTGTCGTAAATATTTTTACAAACCTTGAACGTTAAGACTAATCCACAAAATCCAATTTGATTTGGTCAACGAAGTAATCTCCCGAAGGATGATAAATAATCGTTTATTGACATCACTCTACGAACGTGTGTCGTATATCGTCTGATTTAGACGTATCCGATATAGCTAGGTATTTATCGATAGGCGGTGATTAATATTATAGAGACAGCCTCGGATATATTTGTGACTCGCAACATTGAAAGACTGTACTTCATGAATTGTTGGAATTTACACGTTCCTCCTTTATGAAAACAATCATACAAAGTTATTTTACACTTGAAACAGATTATTTTGTTTTCCTTATGATTAGTTTGATATTGCATTATGATTTGACAAGTCCACACTGTCAAAATATAGTTTGATATTTAAGTATGGCGTATTGTGCTATTCGGTTTCAAGAAATAAGAAACATGTACAGGTTTAGACGAGTGCTCTTTTTGATCTGAAGAAGTCAAATTTGTTTGTCAGTGGATAAAAGTAGCCTTTGCAGCGTGATTGTTGATTACAGTTTCAAAGACACTGTCACACTCCTGCGAAACACAGGCAACTACTAAGCTTAGCGTTTGTTCAAGCACAGCTTAATCTTCACAGCCTGTTCAAGTACTTTGCAACAGGCAAGGTGCGTCTTCATCGAGCAGACATATGTGTTAGCCTTTTCCAAACAACCCCTTGACATCATCATGGGCAACTACCCCAAGAATTTGTTTTAAGAGGACTCAGCTCAACATTTTCAACGATGGAATTTAGCTTTTTCCCCAACGTCTTTCAAGGCATGTTGCATACCAGTACGCAGGATATGACCCCTAGTTTAAAAAAAAAACGTGTTTCGTTTTACTGTGGTTGCTATTGGAACCAAGCAGAGGCTCTGATTGGCTAAACAGCAGAACAAATGTAACTCAAAAACTGTATACCGCATAGTAACCATCTTTGGAGTGTAGGTGTATATGGATAATACGCACAAAACCATGATTTGATGATATACATCTCTGTCAAATTTCATGGCTTTACCAATTTTTGTTTTTAAGTTATGGTTGTTCCCGTAATGCAACTTTGCATATTTCCTATTTTGAGATTAACGAAAACATGTTCGAAAAAATAAAAATTGGTAAAAAAATTGAAAATTATGTTTATAAGTAGCTATTAGATTATTAAAGATAATAAATTAACACACATTTTGAGCCCATTTCAGTTAAAATCGCATTTAAATTAACGGAGTTACAGATTTAAAAAAATAGACTGCTTAAATATAGAAGAAATCGACTAATTCCGAAATTGCCTTGCATATGATATGCAATTTATTATTTTGATAAAATAACAAATGAATTTCATTTAAAAAGTGTTATAAAATCACAATTTGTAAATCTTTTTATATATATATAGGAAAAAGCAACGGGGCCGTTTGTGACTTCACCTTGTTTTAATGACCATAACTTTGGAACCAAATGTCCGATTGAACTCAATCAAAAAGATTCTGCACTTTCCTAACATGCTATTATCTCAAATTTTGAAATTTTGAGATCTTGTAACCCATCACCCAAGACGAATGAAGTAAATTAATGATTTACTATTATTTCACCTTAAAAACCAGGGCCCATGTTCATAAAAAACTTACTGGCTAGCAATCAACTTAGCCCTACTTAAAAACTAAAAACTCTACTGTTTCAAACTATGGATTTTGCAACTAAAATCAATATTCATGAAACTTAACTAAGAACTTTGCTACATATAATAGTTGACAACTAGGAAAAAACTAGCTGGTTTCTACTTTGGATATTTGGGTGTAATATCCATTAGATTATTACGATAAAAATGGAAACAATAGCAAAACAGATGCAATTGATTGAGGATGTAGTTTGAATTTATAATAGATGACGTATACTATTATAGGAAACATATAAATATCATTGGAACTGTGAAAGTCATTTGCAATATTGCCAGTATATTACACAATCATGTACTTTGTTCTACAATAGAATCAAATCTTTTATTAAAAACATTCAAAGAAGAATCAGATTTGATTACCTTCAAAACAAGGGTGTTTGATTGATGTTAAACACGTTTTCTATCCAAATATTTCGTATACACTTCAAGCATTATTTTTAGTGTAAATAAATCTCAAAAAAACAAAAGATAAAACACTGTTTATTTGTAGGATTTAAACATAGATCACAGGGTTTACTTAACATTTCTTCTCTTATTTGTTAATGATGTAATTATGATGACTGTAACCTTGATCAGTCAGAAAGAGGCAAAATTCAAAATGAAGTCAGCAGTAGGCCTGGGACTAAAACCCGGGTACCCGGGAACCCGTCCGTCATGAGCGTATCAGGGTACAAAATCTGCCGCCCGACTACCCGAACTGGACAATAAAATCATAGAATTTTGACAAAAATTGTGGGTTCAAAAATCATCATCTGAACAAATAAACATGATAAATTACGACCATAATCGGTAAAAAAACCCCCATTTGTTCGTGTAATTTAGACAACGTTTGGTCGAAGAATACCCGTCAAACTACCCGTTCTAACATTGTAAATGCTTATTTATCAAAACGGTAGGGTACCAAGGTATCCGACCGGAAAAAAAGTCTGGTGTCCGGGTAACAAATTACCCGGAAAGTCCCAGGCCTAGTCAGTAGTCCTCTGAACTTGTGGACTAACCCGAAAAATATCTAAGCTAAAAAGTTGTCTTAAATTGGAGACAGATAAAATCGGAATTTGGCATTCATACAGAAAAAGAAATAAACAAATGCCCAGATTTAAATTTTGATTACGATACTATTTTATTTTAGTTGTCTGCTAAGGTTTTACGGATATAGGCCCAGGGCACGCCAAATGATACGCTTAATGGTGTGATTGCAACAGGGAATATTGTTACCGTTCATTTCAGTGACAAGCATCTGTCAGTACTGTTGCTTTTTGAAGTATCAAAGGAGTACTATGACACATTTGATATTGGAATTGATATCCACTAAGGGTTTGATTTGTGGTTCAAATTGTATATTAATACTACAGTGATTACAATGTTAATGTATCTATATACATGAGAAAAATAAAACATAAGAAAATATAGATTTTTGCTAGAATCATTGCTGAAAAAAGAGATATGCTATTGTTTTTTATATATAAATTATGCACTGCGACTCCCTTTGGATATTACTCAACAACCATGCGTCCAAAAATTAAGCAAAAACTTTGTATTGCATTTTGTCTAGGTTAACTACCGATTTATCAGCCTAGAGGTTGATTTTTAACGAGATTTCATCTGTTTTTGGGTTTTTTCCAAAAAGTTGAGTGATAAGTCTTAAATTGAATTACGGTACTTATGAGAGACATGGTAATAAACAAAATTCAAGAGAGTTATAAAACAGGAAATTGAGGCTATGTATTAGGATTAAGCCCGTTCCACTTTGGTTACCACTATAGTGATATATTGCATTCAAGATGTTGTTGAAAAGCATGCCCAAATTACGATCTGGATATGAACTCATTGGACTTAGATAGAGGGCTTGATATATCGACTTAAGCAAAATCTTAATTTTAGGCAATTAATTATAAGACTACAATAGCGTGAGACTTTGCTAAAGTCTATATATCAGGCCCTCTAATCAAATTATATTTCCTACACATGCATTTTTGTGGGTAAGCAACTTCTAACAGCATTTACTTTTGCATTGGACTTAAGTTGATAAATAAATTGACAAAATGTTGTCGCTGTCATGATGTGTCATTTATAATCACCAGAAAACATACCCAGCTAGCATATCCCATGTCCACTGGATCGATTTTTGAACCTCTGCTCCACATCGTAGCTTAGAGCTGTCACGTTGATCGCGTATTTTCATATTATGCCCTTTGCAAATGGGCATTTTCATGAACAAGTGGACATGAGAAAAATATTGAAAAAAGGATGTAACTATTCAATGAAAAATGCTACCACCATATATTTGATATCAAAAGAAAGCTATTTTAAAGCTTTTTAATATGAACCTAATTTTGAAAAGACTGACAAAGATGTCTATGAAATTTCTTTGAAAAACCTAATTTTTGGTCAAATTTCTTGATTTTCATAATGAAAAGTAGTAAATTTATTTTTTTCAACCCATTCTTGGTTGTTTACTTGGGTGTTATTGTTCTAAATGGCTTAAATAAGGATCAAATTTACACATGAGGTTGTATTTTTTGTTAATCCTGACCAGGCTTTACGGTTCCGTGCACCCAAAAATCAGCGGACAAATTGTCCTTCCATGACCGTCCTTCCGTGACCATGATCCCTTCGCATTTCGCATTGTTAAAACATAACCGTAGGGAATATTTTGATGTGGAATGTGGCAAACTATTGTAGAAACCACCAAGCAATGCATTCAGTAACTTTGAAATAAAATCTCTTCATAACTTTCATAAAAATTTTCAAAAATGTACTCAAGGTGAAAAACCATGTCCGTTTTGCTGTCCTTCCGTGACTGGCCTCATTAATATGAATATTTTGCGACAGAGGAATTTTTATGAAAAAAATTCTGTTGTATAAGAATGCTTTCAGGTATACTCAACTAAATATGGAATTAGTTTTATTTTATCCAATTCAATTTTGGCAATGTATGTGTTTGAAATACAGAAAAATTCTGTGATTGTCCTTCCGTTACCGTGAAAATGCCCAAATAGAATTAATTGCCACTTCCAATGATCAATCAGCAATGTAAATTCCAGTATCATCGTCAAAACACTTAAAATATATATATTTTCTCTGAACTCGCCCATGGAATGTTTAAATTAATAATGGGTTTCCATTACACCTGAGCGCCTTAGTAAGATATTTCAGTTTTGTCTTAAATGAATTTCTTTATTGTATTTTATCCGTTTCTATGTGTATGAAGGAAAGACAATTTTGATGCTCTAGCATATTTTCTGATGTTATCTTTCAAAGATGTTTTTAAATTTCAAATCTTATATAGTTGTGGAGACTTTTGTAATCTTATCCATTAGCATCAAATGCAATTTGGTCAACGAAGCAGTATATCTCTTAATGTAAAAGAGTGAAAAGTTCACTCTTTGTAAGAGTGAAAACAATTTCACTCTAAAGGAGTGAAATTACACTGTTATAGATTGAATTTTGAATGTGAAATCTTAACTATGTCACTTTTCAAGAGTTGAATGTAACTCTTTCAAGAGTAAATTTTTGGAGTAAAATTTTCACTCTTTCTAAGGGCTAGTCCCTTGTGTCACTCCTTTACGAGTGATTTCTTTTATGTTTATTGAAATTTAAATTTGATCACTCGTAAAAGAGTGAAACTAGGGACCAGCCCTTAGAAAGAGTGACAATTTTACTCCAAAATAGTGAGAATTTCACTCTTTAAAGAGTGACAATTCAGTCTTGAAAAGTGTTTTTTTAAAAAGATTTCACTCTTTCCAGAGCCAAAATTCACTCTAAAAGAGTGAAATTTCACTCGTTGAGAGTAAAATTGTTTTCACACCTAGAGAGAGTGATGTTTTCACTCTTTTACATTAAGAGATATATATATAGTCAATTTGAAAATACTTTCCCAAGGGCACTCAGATTCATTGTAAACAGATGCAGACCTTCTACTCTATTTCGTAAGATACAAACTTTCAGCTCAGCTTCCATTTTTTTCAGTCCTCAAGTTATTTTGCCAACTAATTTGCATATACAAACTCTATATGCAATTTGATGGTACACTCTGCTTGATTTTGCTTTGCTTGACATGCTTATTTATGTCGAAATTGATCTTCATCAGCCAAGGACATTCAGAGTAGGTAGATTTGTATCTATCCATACCTAGACGCAGGTTTCTCACTATTTCATAAGACACAAATTTTCAGTCAGATTCAATTTTTAGTCCATTTTGCAGTTGGTTCAAGCTAGACTTTGTCTGTTTGTTTGGCTTAATATGCGTGTGGTCTAATCTTTAACAAATATTTTACACAATACAAATTGCATATGTAGTTTGTTCGTGAACTTTGCATTTATTGAATGCTCATTGAAGTCGAAATTGCTCTTCATCAACCAACCTTGTCATGAATAAATGAATCGATGATGTCCGTAAATACCAAGAAACGTCAATGAAATTACCATTCTATTCAAATTTTACAGCATTGAAAGTGAGCCAACGGCGGAAATAGTTGTTTGACTAACGCTAGAGTAAATAGAACTCGTCTGAGGCTTTAGGTTACGATTTTGACAAAAAAAGGAAGAGTGAAAATGGACAACAATATTTGCATGTGAATCATGTGACCCTTCACAGCCAAAAGGTCCACTTTTCGGCATACACTTGTGATATCCATCAAATCAAATCATTTTATTCACAATATCATATTTAAATATTTCATAAAACAACAAAACATGACAATGATAATGTGGGAATGGCCAAAATGCCAAAAAGGCTCGAAGGGACCATCTTCTAAAAAACAACATAGATTTCAAACACACAAAACACAACTCAAAAGGGATACATAACATAATTAAAAAAAACAAACTTAACGAGGAAAACATGCCAAAAGTCAAGAAAATCGTTGTAAATTTATTTCTAATATCAAATCCATTCATTGTTACTTTGTTCTAGGTACCCAGCTGTATTGTGCGTAGAAATTTTATGTTATCACCGTACTCTGGCAACTGAATGGTAATTTGACTGAGAATGCGGCTAAGTTATGGATTTGAGCCAGCCAAGCGCCGTTCCTTGCTAACGCACGATTTGGCGGTAAATTATAAGATGCGTATTGCGTTGTAGTCAAATAATAGTAGCGTGAGACAGAGCGCAGAGCTTGTTCAATACGCACTCGCGCTGCGTTGGTCCAGACATAGCGCCCGTGTGGCGCAAATCCCTAACTTAGCCGGGTTTTTAGGGTGCAAATAGACCAGTTGCCTATCTGGACTTTTATTAATCTATCGTTATCACCCTTTGCTAAGAGTACTCACTGCGGTTCCTTATGAATCGATGATGTCCGTAAATACCAAGAAACGTCAATGAAATTACCATTCTATTCAAATGTTACAGTATTGAAAGTGCGCCAACGACGGAAATAGTTGTTTGACTAACGCTAGAGTAAAAAAAAACTCTTCTGAGGCTTTAGGTTACGATTTTGAAAAAAAAAAGGAAGAGTGAACATGACTAACAATATTTGCATGTGAATCATGTTACCCTTCACAGCCAAAAGGTCCACTTTTCGGCATACACTTGTGATATCCATCAAATCAAATCATTTTATTCACAATATCATATTTAAATATTTCATAACAAGCAATAAAACAACAAAACATGACAAAAATAATGTGGGAATGGCCAAAATGCCAAAAAGGCTCGAAGGGACCATTCCCTAAAAAAACCCAACTAGAACTCAAACACACAAAACACAACTCAAAAGGGAGGGATACGAAACATAATTTAAAAAAAAAACACATGACGAGGAAAACATGCCAAAAGTCAAGAAAATCGTTTTAAATATATTTCTAATATAAAAATCCATTCATTGTTACTTTGTACTTGGTACCCAGCTGTATTGTGCGTAGAAATTCTATGTTATCGACCTCTGCTACGAGTACTCACTGCGGTTCCTTTCATGTATAATGCATATTAGACACAACGCAACGAAAACTTCATTGTTAATTTCCAAACAAGGTCATCTAATAGAGTCCTCATTAGGTGACGTCAAGCAGTTCGATCATAACTATTTGCTGTGGTAGGTGGTAGATATTCCGAAAAATACTGCTCTATGAACTTGAGCGTCCATTATTTTTTTTTTTGGGGGGGGGGGATCTGAACCGAAATCTAGGATGTGAAATGAGGATAATGAAATATTAACCTAATATACAACTGAATTCACGTCGTTTTCTGTTCAACCGTGTCGCCTAAAATATGCAAAGAACTATTCAGAAAACAGAAGCTGAAAACAGGAAGACACTAGTTCTCCCCATCGCATTCTCTCGATTCTCCAGGCTGAAGGTACCCTCTATACATCTTATGAGATATATACTCACATGCAAATATGAGAGGTTGTGTGATAAATGAACGTAATAATTGTGAGCTAACATTATAGACAGTAAGCTTATAATCCCTTATATTAGTAATGGTCAAGAAACCAATTATTTTTAAATTAACGAATCAATTATCAATGAAATATGATGCACAGAGATAATTGATTGATTTTATTAATATTTCATATTCGTGGCCCGAAAGCCAAATTACATGAAATTTACAATTTAAAACACATTTAACCTTCGTCTTCCTAAGGGGGGATCGCCGATTGCACCAAAGCGCAAAACAAAGCGACCCTGAGCATTACGGTTATTGTTTTTACATCCTTTGTGGTCGTTTTGACGGGAAAAAAATCCGGGATACCACCTAATGGTAGGCCGTCAAAGTCGGCGGGTAAGGGGGGAGTGGTTGCCACCTCAAAAAAAAAAAATCGCCATTTTGAAAAAAAGGTTTGAATGCTATGGACTTGAAACTTACAGGACATGTTTGAATTGTTGATTCCTTTATTTACTAGCAAAAAAACCGACGAAAATTGGACATTTAGAACTTTTGTAACGATTTTTTTTTTAAAGTGGCCATTTTTGCCAAAAGTCGATTTTTTTTTCGGTCCGGAAATACTTTGTGACGTCAAAATTACGTAATGTCTTGACCGATTTTCATGATCTTGGTATCAATGGAAAGAGGAGACCCTACCCTATACTATAGTCCCCCCACACACACACCCCTTAGGAAGACGTGTTACAAACAAAGGCTCAGGAAACCGAGGGTTAAAGTTACAGATAGTTAAAACATTGCACAGTTAAATACATACACATTGATAAATAACGAATAATAACAATTACAAAATATATTCAAAATGATAAATAACAAGTAATCAAGATTACAAAATTGCACCATTTACACGACTTCTTATTAAAAAACATTTTTTAACATGGTGATATATCATAAAAATCTCAACTATACACATAATAACCCTTTAATTAAAAGTAATATAATAACCCTTCAAAAATATTATGTAGGACTTGGTCAATTAGCATCAAGTAGATGGCCGCATTTCACATAAATAAATCAATTATCAACACTTGATCAGTCAACGAATTAAGTGTAGACTTCAATAGTAATGTTCCAGTAGTGCACAAGTGCATGTCAACAATGCAGCGTTTTGCTATGAAGGGGAATATATTGTTGTCAAGAAAATAGAATAGACAGAAAACATGTATTTTTTAACTTTAATATTTAAATTTACCTAATACAAATATTAAAAACATAAAATATTTACAAAACGATGACGAAAATGAAACTTGAACACAATTTGACTTGGTTTAATTAGCAATGGCATATACCCATTATGGGATGGCCAGGGATGTCGGGTAAAAACAGATAAATCAGAGGAATTAAAGACGGAGGGAAAGACAGAACAAGAATTTGCGTTTTAACATTTGATGACTTACTCTATGGCATGGCAACTAATATCCCACAGGGGTAAACAGATACAGAGTGATATAGAGTGATGTATAAACGTTGGATCAAGGAGTCCGTTGCGATCAGAAAACAGGAAAAGACCATGAACAGGGACGAGGGGCAATATCATCTGAGTCACGCATTTGACGAATTTGTTTAGTAATAATCTGGCAACCTTGTTATCAAGCAGCATTCAACAATTGTCAAGAAAAGAAGATCGTCATTTTGCCATTAGTGTTGAAAAAGTGTGCTAGCAGCGGACAAAACGTCCACATGTAAGTGTGATATTTATTGGACTAGATGTGAAGAATGCTAACTTCGACTAGATCAATCAAAGACATCATTTGAATCAAATTGTATTCATCTCCGGAGGTTAAAACAACCGAGTTCAATATCATTTATTCAATTCACCAAACACGTGTTGTTATTACTGTGGCATAATGAAATTATTCTCTCATTACGAATACAACTTTATCGACGATTAAAAAGATAGATCAACCTTAAAGGCATTAAAACTACGTAGCTCAAATTAGATATTTTAACGTGTTATTTCTTCCTAACAGAACTTAAGATCCTAAAAGCATGAATCATAAAGAATCTTATTTCTTTATTATATAACGTGTTGAATAAGGTTATTCGGCCAGTTTATGGCGCCGAATTCAGTTAATGTAAGCACCAGTAAATGTTTACTCGATTAACACGCATCTTATTTAAATCAATAGGTAAACGACTGAACTACGGTTGATTCAGGTACGTTACCTCTAACTACGCCATGAATTTATCAATAACATATTTCTGTATTTAAAATGTGCAAACTGTCATGGATTAAGTGTGTTCATATTATGGTCATGTGCTATCAACACAAAATGTTACCACTCAACAAAAAAATAAAGACATGATTTTGTTTAACCAAAATGTCTCTTTAGCTTAATTGTCCATTCTGTAGATTTGTATGAGGTTTTGTACATTTTGGCGGTCACATTGAATATAAACATGCAAGTGTGTTTATTTTAAGCCACATAAATTTGTTGTAACACCAGGAACAGTCTATCACTGATAAAGCTGGACATAAAGTGATTCAGTTTTTCACCGATAAAGCTGGACATAAAGTGATTAACCATTTACTTTTTTTGCTGACTTTAGGTGAGTATAAGCTTTTCGGCGGGCAGTTTGTAGGAAAAATAATCCTCACTGCTTCAGCTGTTGCTGGTATCCAAAACTACTCGTCTCTGAAAAAACATGACCCATCGTCTATAATTATGCATGTAAGTATAACAAGAATGTGAAATATTAACTATATCAACCGTCATACATTTAGTCCAATCTGATATCCTTGAAATCTGTTTTTTTTTTTTTTTTGCGAAAATGTTGTTTTGTAAATGATGTAAATTTTGCAGTCGCAATTTTGAAACAGGATAAAGTATATATTTTTTTAGGAAGCCTTCTCTTTATTCTGTGGTCTTGTTGAACAAAGCTGGTAAAGTTGTGTGTTACCTATGCGCAGTGTAAATGGCATGCGATTACCCTAGCTGTCTAAAGTAAGTAGAGGCTTGAAATGGATTCACTGCAGTCAGGTCAGGCGTGTCAGGTTTTGATACATGATACATGATACTTCAGACAGGAGGTATCAAATCGATAACGTGATCTGTGATGTTCATGAGTATACGGTTTTTAAAACAGCCTGGACATGGTTAAAGGGACCAGTCTAGATTCCACTTAGAATAATTTATAAACCTATGGAAATGCTATAAGGGACCGTTCACAAACACTTGTAAGGGGGGGGGGGCTGATGCCAAAAGGGGGCCCCTTAAAATGTTTCACCCTCGTAAGGGGGGGGGGCCTGAAAAAAATTACCACACATTTTCTGGTAAAAATTGAGTTTACATGCTTTTCTATGGGGTTGATCACTAATTTTTGTCGCAAAAAGGGGGGTCCTTAAATTTTTTGAGGTCGAAAAGGGGGCCCCCGAAATTTTTTTAATGCATCAGGCCCCCCCCCCCTTACAAGTGTTTGTGAACGGTCCCTAAATAAACCTTAAAATTGTAGTAAAACCAAAAAAGGTAAAACTAATCTTCACAGAAATTGCTAAAATTGAGAATGTATTTATATGAGAGTCTGGATGGTGGTGTGACTATGCCCAGTGTTTTCTAAATCTTAAAGATGTACCTCCGGTTAATATCACACAAAGCTTCTAACGACAATTTAATATTGAAATTAAAAAAGCAATCAAAATAATTTGTCACACCATTACAGGTGTAGAAATCGTAGGTATTTATAGGATTTGAAACTAGAATCACTTTTTTCACACCATTTTGTGATAAAGAATTGAATATTGTTTTCTAACATGCTCTATTGAATCATAGAAACATATAAGCAGAAAAAGTAGCAAGAATATTTAAGACCAGTCCCTTAAAAGCAAGATTAACAATTTAGTAGTTATTTTGAAATTATTAAAAACATTTTTATCGAGCTACTTTTATCACCAAGCTTTAATACTTGTACAATTTGGACATTCTTTAAAAACTGTGGGATATAAGAAAAATGTAACTGTCCAAATTTAAGCAGACATTTGAAACGAATTCCTTGAAGTAAAGGCGGTCATTTCAGGTTTTGATACGTGATACACACTTCAGAGAGAAGGTATCAAATTCATACGGCACTCAGTGATGTTTACGATGATGCCAAATAAAAACCTGGACAAGTTAATGCAAGAGTTGAAGATTCCGTGCCACGTCTTTTCTTAGTTTGATTTTTTAGTTATTTAGATTAGAGTTAAAACCATTTTGAAGAGCTCTTTTCTTTCCGATCAAGCTTGTTTAAATTCAACAAACTCTAAAAGCATATATGCGACAAATGAAAATGACTCGCAATTACCTCGGGGAGGGGGAGGGGTGTCTTACTGATAAATTGTAAACGATGGTACTCAAGGATTTTGGGTGCATTTTCGTAAATTTTGGTATATTCATGGATATAAATGCAAAATTATGGAAAATGTCGCCAAAAAGCACCAAATTCACCCTAAATTTGGTGCTTTTTCTAGAAAAATGATATAGAGAAGGGTAGTAAAAATCACGCTTTACCAGGTATTATATGAGGTGGTAAAAATTCTGAAGTCTACTTTGAGCATCCCCGTACAAATATTTTCTAAAAACCCTCCCCCGGGAATTATCTTAGCTGTCCAGGAACAAATTGCGACTTCCCTGTAGTAAGGTCGGTTGTATCAGATTTTGATATGACATGCTACACTTGCCCCCCAGTTTGGTGAGTCAGTCGGGGGAAAAGGCCCATTCGGGGATCTTGACACAAAAAAGATAGGAAAAAAGGGGAGGAGAGAAACAAATTAAAAGGAAAGAGAAAAAAATAGTTTTTAATGTTTTAAAAATAATTCAAAAACTTGCCTTGGGCTTGTGAGACCTTGAATTTCCGTTTGTTTTTGATAATTTAAATGTGAAAAAGCAAAAATTTTAGCGCGCTTCGCTTATGAGAATATCACAATTTTCTGCGTTTATGTTAAATACAGTCTTTAGTTTATACATGGAATTTTACTAGTGACTTCACGTCCATTATCAAGGTCAAAATGACGCCTAAAGACTACTTCGAAAAAGTTGACACTTTTTTGCCGAAACCTCATTATTTCATGATGTTCGAACAATTCGCCTGGTTTCAAATTATGACAGATTGTAGGTTTGATACTTCCTATTGAATTGCAAACAATATTTTATAAATATGCTGAGTTGATTTTGAAGGATAATGTAACAAACCCGCGTTGTTTTGCCCGAAAATCCGGACGTGAATTACGACTCTACACTCTTAGAAGGCCGGGATCAAATATACGAGTAGTTTTCGGGATCATTTTATTTT
>JXSR01S029646.1:71916-83157 GCA_000969725.1 Ophiothrix spiculata
AAATAATTTCACTTTTGCCACATTTCCCATAGACTCCTGTACTAATTTGTCCTCCAAAACCTCCAAAAATGGTGTTTTTAAACAGACTCTCATGCAAAAACGAGTCCCGTGACCCCCAATTTTTATTTTAAAAATCGGTTCTACATCGATAAAATATCATTCATGCCGATTTTGCTCGGGCGGATCTCTCATGGACCAAACACCTTAAGGCGCAGGTTATAACAAAAATGGCTTTAAAAGTTGAAACAGTCTAAAGGCAAAGTTCAGAGAGTTAATATATACAAAAAAATGGAAGACGCTAAATGAAAATAGTGGGCCTATTTCTGATTAGAGGTGGTAGTACATGCAGGGATATGTATTACTTTAATCGATTAAACTATAAAGTGAAAGGTTATTTTAAATGTGTCCCATACACAATGCAATTAATGACTTGTCACTCAAATGAAGGAAAGATAGGCAAATGGGCTCATAGGTCGAAAAAATATAAGAACCGTCAGTGAAGGAGTCTTCATAGGTTGTTTGTTTGGGTGTCAGATGTGTGTGCCTTTTTTTGTCTTCTAAAACATTTATTTTTCCCGGGGTGTGTGTGTCTGATGTATTGCATGTATAAGGGGAGCCCATTGGAATAAATGTTTCATATTTTATGCTTATACCGTAACATTACCCTATATGCTACAAAATGTTCAGATTATCTTAATACTGCCTGTGTGGATTTTTTTGGTAGGGAAGATTTCAAAATCGATTTAGATTTAGTATAAATCTAGTTATTTGGAATTTTCCCCACACAAACAGCAGTAAAAAGATGGTTGGCTTCAAAAAACATCTTTCAACTAGCAAAATTCAACTATATAGGGTTGATATCATAATAAAATATCTTAAATGCTAAGCATAACGCGAAAACAAAACAATGCTAAAAAGACCGAACAATCCTTCTGCAGATTATGAAATTAACTTTATAGAAGAGAGAATAACAAAACGGCAAATGTTATTCTTTGATATCACGTATCGAACAGCTCTAGTCTAATGTCTTATCTACATATAAATATTTTACTCAGATCGTGAATGTCATGGACACGGATTTGAGTTGATATCTTCTATCCGACGTGTGTATCGTGTATCAAACCTGACACAATTGACTTTACTCCGGAGATATCATTGCAGCTTCAACTTTACTGAAAAGATGTTAGGTAATCGCATGTCATTTTACAGTCTATATACAAACAAGAAAAGAAAAAGAGAAAAACAGACAGCTGTCGATATCTATGCCTACATTAATGTCCATTTATGTCACTGTATGATACACATCAAATAAACAAACAAACAAAAAACTGTCAAATGTAGGCCAAAACTCAATTTAACATTTCACATTTCAAAATAAATGATTAAATAAGTTGGTTTGGTAATCAACTTTATTTGGTCTAAAACAAAATCATTTACGTGTGCAGGTTATAAAAGATCGTGCAAAAAATCAACACAAAAGAAAAAGTATTTGAAATATCCGTAATATATGAGCATGCGATAGTATCAGGTGTTCGCAAACTGACCATATCAGAATTTGGGGAGTAATCCTCCTGATTTTTTTTTACCATATTTATACAAATCGATTTGGACATCAAAATAAATGTTCATACGTGTTGTTGGTTGATAAACAGAAATTGTTTAAACATTAGAGATAGTAAAAGATAGAAAAGACTTATGAGATAGAAAAGATACCCCATTTTGAAACATACATGCGTCAAAGAGTGGTCTCATGGTTGACCAGCTCCGCCGGTTCATCTTAGGAGTTGTCCTGACGAGGATGTGTGTTTCGTCACATCTAAATATTGAGGTTACTATCCACTATTTCATTGTGTTTAAAGCAAGTTTCAACTAATTTATTTGGACATGTTCTCTTAGATATTTACGAGCTTGGTTAGCTCGATTTGACCACCACAGAAGCAAGCAGATATATATTTTGTTGGTTTTATGTTCAAATATTCTTGTAGGTTATTTGGTTTCAAACAGTAATACCTATGAATCAAAATCCAATTTGATTTTTTAGTCAAAGAAGTAACAGTAAGACCTATGAATCAAAATCATTTGATTTGATCAATGAATTAATCACCCCAAAGATATTTAGAGAGAATTGATTAAAATTTATCGACACTACCCTACGAACGTCTCTCTTATTGCATCTGCTGAAGGTTTTATCGATAGGCAAGGATATACCTCGGGCATGTCGGGTACCGTATTATATTTGTTTGCCAGTGGATAAAAGAAAAAGAGGTAATGAAGTATTCTAATTATAAAATGGCTATAGTAGCTTTTACTAAAGCATCTTTTTACGGTTTCATTTCCTGTTTTAAACAACCTTCATACAAATGAACTCAACAAAAATAATTCCTAATAGACTCGATGTCCTTTATAACTCAGTTACATTTTGGTTATTATCATACCTCCCATAGGCAATTCAATTAGGGACTTGTCGCTCAAATTTCTGCCTCGTGGGTAAATGGACTTATCGTCAAGTTGTCTCTAATAATAGAATATGGGTCGGAAAAAAATCAGGAAAACGAAAGAAAAACCGTGAATTAATCTCATAGGTATTGCAATGGGGTGAGATCTATGGACCATTTTTCGTTTATTTGTCCTGGTGTGTGTCTCTTGTAGCGTGTCTAGTGCTAATTAACATAAGTGCATAGAAGCAGGGGTCCAATAATTGGATTCAATTTTTCATTTTTACGCGTAAACAGCAATAGGCCTTATGTTACTTTTATCTTATTTTCTGATTATCTTATTACTTGGATGGTGGGTCGTGTAGGCCGGGGGGTGTACAAAAGGGGCTACATGGGGACGTGCTGCAAATTCGGGTAGCTAATTCAGGCTTTTGGTATTTCAATCGGTCCTTTTTCTTCGCAAAAGGTTGTATTTTGTTGGGTTCATTTTCAAGATTTTCTACAATTTCTCTCATAATGCAACATAGTTTTGCGAATATAGTGTAAATTCGGGCAGAAAAAATGTGGATTTTCATCAGTTTCTCGAAAAGTGTTCTTTCGCAAAGTCCCCCTTTTCTGGGTGAGTCATCACATATAATATACACCAGGCGATTTTATTATGCTTCAGTTTTAATACCAATGCAGTTGTGTCCCGGTATTCGTTATATAATTTTTTTAAATGTTGAAATTAGTTACAAAAAGAATAAACCACGCATTCTTTGTGAGGCTATGTGACATTATACTCGAATAATGAATATATTATACCGGTATGCAAGAACAATCATTATGTTGCATATCGTTTTCTTATTCTGTAAAAAAAATTACACACGGGATTTAAGTTCATTTTAACAATTACCATGTTGCGATATCATGAGAAAGCATTATGTAATGATGGGTTGTATTTTTAGATGCTAAACATATTTCAATAACACTCTGGCACACATCAATGAATAGACCCCAAACGTACGAATAACGGACAAAAGATACTGAACGGACACCGTATTGATAACGTGTTGAACGTACTTCTAACGAACACATGACGAACACCAATGCAAAAATCAATGCATAAACCAAAACAACAGAGGAATAAGTACGTTAGGTCTACGTTTGGCTCTCTACGGTGATGTGTGACAGAGGCTTTAAATGATGAATGTGGCTCCATTTACACACGACTACTCATCAAAATAATGAAGTAGAGCCACAGACAGATTCTATTTACTCTAGTCATGCCGACAGCAAGCTGTCATTTTGAGCACAATTTGAACTGAATGGCTATTTCGTTGACCTTCCTTGGTATTTACGAACACCATCGATTCAATTATTCTAGGAAAGATGTGGTGGATGAAGATCAACTTTAAAACCTCACGTATTCAATGTAAAAGCAGTGCCGTACGAAGGCATGTAAGCCAAGGGGGCAAACACATTTACCGTCCCGAAATTCATGTTTCGTCCCGATGTATATACCGTCAATTTGTTTGTAATGCAGCCAAAAATCGATATAATACCGCTAAAATTGGCTTATTTTGACTAAAATTTGCGGGACCGTATAATATCGGGACAGTAAAAGTAGTAAAATATCTTCCCGATATTTTGATTTTTGTCCCGCCGCGTCCCGATATTTCGAGCCAGGGGGGGGGGGGGGGCCCCCCCCCCCCCCTGACCCCCCGCTTCGTACGGCACTGTGTAAAAGTCAGCATCCGATCATGTCACCAATTAAAGGTATAATAAATATTTGTCAATATTAAAAGCTCCACTCTCATTGAGCCTAGGAAATGAACAGACTCTCGCTTAAAAGAGTTCTATGGATCGAAACGTACCTCAGACGATGTCGACTGCAAACCGGACCGAGATCTTTTATGTGGAACGAATGTAGTTGATACGAGAGACCTGACGTGCGTGTAGATATAGGTAGATAGAATTCAGTTTACTGACTGTAAGTGTTCTTGGAAAAGGATTTCCAAACGGATTGCTTCGTTGATACAAGTTTCCGGGTGTCTGAAATTTTGGAGATTGGGTAGGGCCTATATGGATGGTTTCCTTTTTCTTTGAAAACTGGTATTTAGATGGTTGGCTTTTCAATTTTCCCAGAGGCACGTCCCTATCCAAACAAAATTTGAGTATCCCCTGGGTGTTTAGGCGTGTGTGTGTGTGTGTGAAATATATTAAATGGTTGTACGTTTTCTTTTTATAGAGTTTTAGCAATCATATAATAAGAAAAGAATGTGCTTGAACATTAGTATTGTTCAAGAAATTGCAATATGACGTGTCTTGAGCAATCATTCATTATTACACATTTTTTTAACAATATTTTTTTTGGTTATGACAAAAAGTATCTTTCAGTATTAACCCTCGGTTTCCTCGTTACCACCCCTCCCCCGTAACGGATGATC
Organism: Ophiothrix spiculata; assembly: GCA_000969725.1. Lineage (NCBI taxonomy): Eukaryota > Metazoa > Echinodermata > Ophiuroidea > Amphilepidida > Ophiotrichidae > Ophiothrix > Ophiothrix spiculata. Next base: position 76,781 of record JXSR01S029646.1, read on the forward strand.
ACCGATTGCACCACACCACACAAAATAAATCCTGAGAATTTAGGTAATTGTTTCTACATCGAAATGGTGTAATATCAAGTTTAAATATACCGTATCTTATATATTAAGGAGAAAGCAGACGAAATGCTGAATATTGGAACAAATACTGATTTATCTTCTAAATCTGATTAATATTTTAGGAGAGGAAATAACAGAACAGTATATGTTTTGCTTTTCTATAACGTATCGTACAATGTTAGTCTCATTTACATTCAAATTTGTCTATTCAGATCTTGAATGTTATACATGCGGAGTCGACTGGATATCGTGTATAAGGAATGGCAAGATTGACTTTACTCCGGGGATATCATTGCAGTCCCAACTTTATTGAAAAGCTTGGACGCCATGTCTGTATAGAAAACAGAAAATTTGCTATGCTTATTTGTATGTTCATGTTACTTGATATACATCAAATATGTTTTTTAACATATTTTTCGCATATTTGCAAATTAATTTAGGTTGTTCTGTTAAAACAACGAGGGACGACTTTTACTGAGCTTAGTTTGACCACCACAAAAGCAAAAAGATAGACTCAGTTTATATTCAAGTATTGTCGTAAGTTTTTTTTACAAACCTTGAACGTTAAGACTAATCCACAAAATCCAATTTGATTTGGTCAACGAAGTAATCTCCCGAAGGATGATAGAGAATCGTTTATTGACATCACTCTACGAACGTGTCTCGTATCCCATCTGATTAAGATGTAGGTATTTATCGATAGGCGGTGATTAATATTATAGAGACAGTCTCGGATATGTGACTCGCCACATCGAAAGACGGTACTTCATGAATTGTTGGAACTTACACGTTCCTCCTTTATGAAAACAATCATACAAAGTTATTTTACACTTGAAACAGATTATATTGTTTTCCTTATGATTGGTTTGATATTGCATTATGATGTGACAAGTCCACACTGTCAAAATATAGTTTGATATTTAAGTATGGCATATTTTGCTATTCGGTTTCAAGAAATAAGAAACATGTATAGGTTTAGACGAGTGCTCTTTTTGATCTGAAGAAGTCAAATATGTTTGTCAGTGGATAAAAGTAGCTTTTGCAGCTTGATTGTTGATTAGAGTTTCAAAGACACTGTCACACTCCCGCGAAACACAGGCAACTACTGAGCTTAGCATTTGCTTAAGCACATCGCCTTACATCTTCACAGCCTGTTCAAGTACTTTGCAACAGGCAAGGTGCTTCTTCATCGAGCAGACATAAGTGTTAGCCTTTTCCAAACAACCCCTTGACATCATCATGGGCAACTACCCCAAGAATTTGTGTTAAGAGGACTCAGCTCACATTTTCAACGATGGAATTTAGCTTTTTCTCAAACTTCTTACAAGGCGACATACCAGTAAGCAGGATATGACCCCTAGTTTTTTTTGTTTTTTTTTAAACGTGTTTCGTTTTACTGTGGTTGCTATTGGAACCAAGCAGAGGCTCTGATTGGCTAAACAGCAGAACAAATGTAACTCAAAAACTATATACCGCATAGTAACCATCTTTGGAGTGTAGGTGTATATGGATAATACGTACAAAACCATGATTTGATGATATACATCTGTTTCATGGCTTTACCAATTTTTGTTTTTGAGTTATGGTTGTTGCCGTAATGCAACTATGCGTAAGTTTCCTATTTTGAGATTAACGAAAACATGTTCGAAAAATTAAAAATTGGTAAAAAAATAATTTGAAAATTATGTTTATATAAGTAGCTATTAGATTATTAAAGATATTAAATTAACACACATTTTGAGCCCATTTCAGTTAAAATCGCATTTAAATTAACGGAGTGACAGATTTAAAAAAATAGACTGCTTAAATATAGCTGGTTGAGATATAATAATAAAGAAATATATAAGAAATCGACTAATTCCGAAATTGCCCTGCATATGATGTGCAATGTATTATTTTGATAAAATAACAAATGAATTTCATTTAAAAAGTGTTATAAAATCACAATTCGTAAATCTTTTTATATATAAATATATAGGAAAAAGCAACGGGACCGTTTGTGACTACCTTGTTTTAACGACCATAACTTTGGAACCAAATATCCGATTGAACTCAATCAAAAAGGCATTAGAAAGAAACGATTCTGCACTTTCCTAACATACTATTATCTCAAATTTTGAAATTTGGAGATCTTGTAACCCATCCCCCAAGACGAATAAATTAAATTAATGATTTACTATTATTTCACCTTAAAAACCATGTCCATGTTCATAAAAACCTTGCTGGCTAGCAATCAACTTAGCCCTACTCTAAAACTAAAAACTCTACTGTTTCAAACTATGGATTTTGCAACTTAACTCAATATTCATAAAACTTAACTAAGAACTTTCCTACATATAATACATATAAAAGTTGACAACTAGGAAAAAATAGCTGGTTTCTACTTTGGATGGATATTTGGCTATAATATCAATTAGATTATTACGATAAAAATGGAAACAATAGCAAAACAGATGTAATTGATTGAGGATATAGTTTGAATTTATAACAGATGACGTATACTATTATAGGAAACATATAATTATCATAAGTACTGTGAAAGTCACTTGCAATATTGCCAGTATTACACAATCATGTTCTTTGTTTTACAATAGAATCAAAACTTTTATTAAAAAATTCAAAGAAGAATCAGATTTGACTATCTTCTAAACAAGGGTGCTTGATTGATGTTTAAAAAGTTTTCTATCCAAATATTTCGTATACACTTCCAAGCATTATTTTTAGTGTAAATAAATCTCTAAAAAACAAAAGATAAAACACTGTAGGATTTAAACATAGAACACAGGGTTTACTTAACATTTCTTCTCTAATTTGTTAATGATGTAATTATGATGACTGTAACCTTGATCAGTCAGAAAGAGGCAACATTCAAAATGAAGTCAGCAGTGGGCCTGGGACTAAAACCCGGGTACCCGGGAACCCGCCCGTCATGAGCTTACCTTGGTTAAAAATCTGCCGACCGACTACCCGAACTGGACAATAAAATCATAGAATTTGAACAACAAATTGTGTGTTCAAAAATTTATGATAAAATCATCATCTGATCAAATAAACATGATAAATTACGACCATAATCGGCAAAACCCCCTTTTTTTTCGTGTAATTTAGACATCGTATGGTCGAAAAATACCCGTCAAACTACCCGTTCTAACATTGTAAATGCGTATTTATCAATACGGTAGGGTACCAAGGTATTCGACCGGGACTAACCCGAAAGATATCTAAGCTAAAAAGTTGTCTTAAAGTGGAGACAGATTAAATAGGAATTTGGCATTCATACAGAAAAAGAAATAAAAAATGCCCAGATTTAAATTTGATTAAGATACTATTTTATTTTAGTTGTCAACTAAGGTTAGCAAGGTTTTATGAATATAGGCCCAGGGCACGCCAAATGATACGCTTAATGGTGTGATTGCAACAGGGAATATTGTTACTGTTAATTTCAGTGACAAGCATCTGTCAGTACTGTTGCTTTTTGAAGTATCAAAGGAGTGCTATGACAAATTTGATATTGGAATTGATATCCACTAAGGGTTCGATTTGTGGTTCAAATTGTATATTAATACTACAGTGATTACAATGATAAAGAATGTATATACATGAGAAAAATAAAACTTAAGAAAATATAGATTTTTGCTAGAATCATTGCTGAAAAAAGAGACCACTTGGATATGCTATTTTTGTTTAAATATAAATTATGCACTGCGACTCCTTTTGGATATTACTCAACAACCATGCGTCCAAAATTTAAGCAAAAACTTTGTATTGCATTTTGTCTTAGTTAAACCGCAGATTTATCAGCCTAGAGGTTGATTTTTAACGAGATTTCATCTGTTTTTGTTCTTTTTCCGAACGATACTTTTAGAACTTTTTGGAATTAGAACAAGTTGTTGATAAGTCCATTAGCGTACAAGACAGACAGTTGAGTGATAAGTCTTAAATTGAATTACGGTACTTATGGGAGACATGGTAATAAACAAAATTCGAGTTATAAAACAGGAAATTGAGGCTATGTATTAGGATTAAGCCCGTTCCACTTTGGTTACCGCTATAGTGATATATTGCATTCAAGATGTTGTTGAAAAGCATGCCCAAATTACGAATTGGATATGAACTCATTGGACTTAGATCCCGGGAGGGGGGGGGGCACTGCCATTGACCAGTTATCATCCGCGACCATGGAGCTCCAAAAAGCACCCTAAACAAGTATTTTGTGTGGTCTGAAAATGCATCCCTTAACAAGTATGTCATGTCTGATTTGCTACCCTAAACAAGTATTTCCACTGAATTCTACCCCCTAAATAATCAATTCTCTTATTATCTCTCCATAGTTGATTTATTTTTTAGACCCTATACAAGTATTGTTGTGAATAACATACCCTTTTTGTCACTTTTGGCCTGATTTTGACACCCTATTCGCGTTACGTAAGTACAGTGCCCATTCATGAAAAACATACCCTTTTATAGTGAATTTTTGGTCGCGCATGATATCCACTGAGCAATGGCAGTGGCCCCCTTGGACTTAGATAGAGGGCTTGATATTTCGACTTAAGCAAAATCTTAATCTTAGGCAAGTAATTATAAGACTACAATAGCATAAGACTTTGCTAAAGACTATATATCAGGCCCTCTAATCAAATTATATTTGCTACACATGCATTTGTGTGGGTAAGCAGTTTCTAAAAGCATTTACTTTTGCATTGGACTTAAGTTGATAAATAAATTGACAAAATATTGACGCTGTCATGATGTGTCATATATAAGTCAAAAACAAAAAACAAGTTTGTTTCCCGTGCGCCGCGCGCATTTCGTTTTGCGTCATATATTTGCGCATTTCATTTTTTTATTTGATCCCTTCTTTCATGCAATTATAGCTTTTATTATATTTAACGGAGTCCTTTACTACGGTGTTATATTACACTTTTCCGACGAGGGTCTATACCAAAGAGTAACCCTTCTCTTCACTTTTTCTTACTTATCACTTGATTTTTACTTATGCTTAAGCCTATGATGATGATAGCTGGTTACTTCACTTCATGTTCAATCAGTATGCTTTCTTACACCATGACCTGCCTGGCTTTCCAATCTACACACATTGATTTTATTTATTAACCTAGTTGCCATTACGTGACCAATTACTTTTGTATCGGAGACATTCATCCGAATCCTATGGCTTTTTTTCTAAGCCATCTTCTTATAATAAGGAATCCTTCAGCTACCAGTTATTTTCCATGTCCATCTCTAATAATGGTACTTTCTCTCCTTCTTTACCGTGATATATTCATGTTCAAGCTTTCTCCCCTATTTAGAGTTGTGTAGAGTAAAAGCCAAAAAACATGAAATCAAAATAGCCAATTTGATCAAAAGAATGAGGAAAATTGCAATTTTTTACTAAATAAGTGTTTTCTTTTCAACAAAAACTTGAAACCGGACAGGTTTCTTACTGAAAAAATCATCACCCATGCGGATTTTCAATCAAAATTTGCCTTTGCACTTCTTGAACAATACAAAAAAAAAATAATAAAAAAACGCATTTCGCATTTAGGTTTTTTGACCATCGACAGGAAACAAACTTGTTTTTTTTTGCTTATCACCAGAAAACATACCCAGCTAGCATATCAGATGTCCACTGGATCGATTTTTGAACCTCTGCTCCACATCGTAGCTTAGAGCTGTCACGTTGATCGCTTTTTTCATATTATGCCCTTTGCAAATAGAATTAATTGCCACTTTCAATGATCAATCAGCAATGTAAATTCCAGTATCATCGTCAAAACACTTAAAATATATACCGTATCTTTTCTCTGAACTCGCCCATGGAATGTTTAAATTTATAATGGGTTTCCATTACACCTGAGCGCCTTAGTAAGATATTTCAGTTTTGTCTTAAATAAATTTCTTTAGTGTATTTTATCCGTTTCTATGTGTACGAAGGAAAGACAATTTTGATAAGAGATGAATTATTGCATCTTTTTCTGATGTTATCTTTCAAAGATGTTTTTAAATTTCAAATCTTATATAGTTGAGGAGACTTTTGTAATCTTATCCATTAGCGTCAAATGTAATTTGGTCAACGAAGCAGTAGTGAATTTGAAAATACTTTCCCAAGGGCATTCAGTGTAAATAGATGCAGACCTTCTACTCTATTTCGTAAGATACGAACTTTCAGCTCAGCTTCCATTTTTTCAGTCCTCAAGTTATTTTGCCAACTGACTTGCATATACAAACTCTACATATTTCCACTGAATTCTACCCCCTAAATAATCACTTCTCTTATTATCTCTCCATAGTTGATTTATTTTTTAGACCCTATACAAGTA
>JXSR01S029647.1:1707-13719 GCA_000969725.1 Ophiothrix spiculata
GTTCGAGCCCCGGGCCGGACGGTTTTCGTCTCCTTGTTTCCTTGAGCAAGAAACTTTACTCTACTTGCTCCGTGGTCGGACAGTCACGTAAAGCTACGACATAATTGGATGACAGGTAAAACCTGGGACCACAAAACTAATTCAGTTGTCCATCCTTAGATCTGGCCCGACTATAATTTATAGATATATAGGTTTGCCCTGATCTGTAAATGTCAAATTGGAACAATATATTAAGGCCAATATAATTGAAGTCATTGTGCCTATTATGAGTCAATTAACGTGTCTGCTATGAGTGCTATGACCATTGCATTGATTAACTCTAAGATCAATTTCAGTGGGATTAGTGTGTTTCAGGGTAATTTCAGTGTGATTAAGAACTTTTAAAATGGCATTATTGGCAGGGTTATTTTTTCTGATGTTTTTCAGTCCAATTTCAGTGTGATTAGCAATTGATTGGTATGTCAGATGGATGTCTGGGTAAATTGAATATGCAACAGGTATGCAAATGATGATTTACATTTCTGAATAACAAAGGGAGGTTTTCACGGTGATTTTCAGTGTAGTTTCATTGCTGCTTTCTTTTGTTTAGATTTTCAGTTTTATTTTCATGGATTTTCAGTGGTAAATAATTTTTCACGGTGATTTTCAGTGTTATAATTTCATAGTGAATGTAAATCAATGGCAATAAGACTTTATTTAGCTTTCTAATGTTGCCAGGACAAATGGGATACTGTGAAGTGGGCAAATGCTACTGTGAAAGATATTGACATAAATTGCCCAGTATTTATTATTTCTATTCACTGATCGTCAATGATGAAAATTGGACGATTTTTTAGTGTAGTGTGCTTTTCTTTACATTGTGACGTAGTTTTACCCACCAAAGCCGTCGGGACGTTTAGAAAGCATATCCGATCGTCTGGAGCTGTTTTGGCATTGCATACCTCCATGCTCAGATCACTGCGTACTTTATTAATTATTTTAATCCTCATTAATTAGCGCGACATATTTGGAGCCTGATGATGTTGAATCCTTACCGTTGCCTCATTTGCAGTAGATACTTCGATTGCTTTTATCGAAAGAAACTACATACTTTGAGACACACAGCAAAGTACATTCACATGAAGTCCAACAACATGAACAACAAACTGTCAGGCCAGGAAGAATACTATAAATGGAAAGGAATAAAACTTGACGACGAGAAAATATTGTACAAATGTACTGAAAGACAAATCACGAAACACACTAAAGAGAAACCATATAAATGCGAATATTGTCAGAGAGGATTTTCACGGAAAGAATATCTAAAAAAACACATCGTGATACACACAAATGAGAAACCGTACGAATGCGAATATTGTCAGAAATTATTCTCACGGAAAGAAGATCTAAAAAAACACACCAGGATACACACAAAAGAGAAACCTTATAAATGCGAATATTGTCAGAGAGGATTCTCACAGAAACAATGTCTAAAACTACACATCAGGATACATACTAAAGAGAAACCTTATAAATGTGAATATTGCCAGAAAGGATTCTCACGGAAACAATGTCTAAAAGCTCACATCAGGATACATACTAAAGAGAAACCCTACAAATGCGAATATTGTGAACAGGGATTTCCACAGAAAAGAGAGCTAAGCAGACACATCGCACACCAGGATACACACTAAAGAGAAACCTTACCAATGTAAATATTGTCAGGACAAATTCTCGCGAAAAGGACTTCTATACACGCATGTATTGACTCACAACGATAGACCATACCAATGTGAATATTGTCAGAAAGGATTCTCACAGAGGAGTCATCTAAAACAACACATTAAAATACACACTAGAGAGAAACCTTACCAATGTTAATATTGTCAGGACAAATTCTTGCGAAAAAAGCATCTATATACGCATATCATGACGCACAAAAAGAGACCTTATCAATATGAATATTGTCTGAAAAGATTCTCAAAGAAACTTGAAGGAAATTTAAACCAACACATCGCTATTCGCACTAAAGAAGGGCGCGTGGCCGAAAGATTAGAGCATGAAACTCGTAATACAGATATTCTTGGTTCAAGCACCGCTCAAATCACGTCTTCCAGTTTCCTCGGAAAGAGTGAAGAGAGTGACTATATTGCGGGTTGCGGGTTGCAGGTTGCGGGTTGTGATTAATTAAACCACGTGTATCAAAAAAAATTGTGCACGGATTAAAACTGATTTTCACCTTGATAAAAGCACCGAATCATAATTTTCAAATGCAGAAAAAAATTATAGAAATCGGATGAAAAATAAAAAAGATATGACCAATTTTGTGAGTACTTTTAGCTTTTATCATAATGCCATAACCCGTAATTGTGATATGTAATATCTTGCTTAACTGTGTAAATCCCATTGGAATGGAAGAAAAAGAGACGTACTTACAAAATTGGTCATATCTTTTTTATTTTTCATCCGATTTCCATCATTTTTTCTGCACTTGAAAGCTTATTAAATTTGCTTTACTACAATAACAAGAAAATTATGATTTAGTGCTTTTATCAAGGTCAAAATCAGTTTTAATCCGTGCACAATTTTTTTGATACACGTGGTATCTGATTAAAACACAAATCCTCCAGGAGTTCTGACTTTGTCCTCAAATCCCAATCATAGTAATTACAGTGTCAACAGTCATCTTACCACCAATCTTGCTGATGTATTCTCCAGATTTTTAAGAATTTAAGATAAGGTAATTTAAGATACTACACAGCAGGTCATTGTCCCAAGGAAGTGGTCATCACATGTTCTTCATGATAGAAAGACATCCTCTTGGGTCTAGTAGGCAAATAGGAGTCTCCTTGGACAATCTTAGATTTCAAAAAAATGTTTCTGATCCTAGGGGTGCCCTCCTGTTCTACTTAAGGGGACCCGTCTTTTTGTTTCGCAGCAGTGGGAGGTCCTGTAGTGCTCAAACTCGGTACATGCAGGTGCAAGGGTGAAAATAAGTGGGAGTCAGGGGCCGTTTGGCTCCCAGAAAATCTGAAATGGCCCCTGGTTCCATTTCAAATTTAATTGACCAGGGGACACTTTTCTTTCAAAAGTGGCCCTGGATTTTTAACCAAAAGTTTCTTTTTTTTTTCCAGCAATCCATCACATATTGTTTCTTTTAACCCTTTTTAATAAGAACTGGCCCCTGGTTCCACGGTAAATTAAGTAAGTTGGGGTCACTTTTGCATAAAAAGTAGCTCCTGGATCATTGTATCTTATTTTCACCCTCGTGCAGGTGTATAGCTTTTGACATCAGACTTAGATTTCAAAATGTTTCCGATCCCTCGGGGTGCCCTCTTTAGGGACTTACATGTATAGGGGCATTATCAACATCATCCCCAATTTTTTTCCAAAAATGTTCAGTTTTTTGTTTGTTTTGATGAATTATCATGTGAAATGAATGTACGCCAAATTTTACAGGCATCTTCCATTCCTTTCCAGAGAATTCATTTTCTATTTATCTATTAACCACAACCCGCAATTTAGCACCCCTCCTGAGTAAAAACGTGGTGTCACTGATCAGAATGAATACGATAAAATGTCGCGCAATAGAACGGATGTACTCACTTCAGGTCAGTGATTACGGTACAAAAAAAATTAAGGATATGCTTGCTGCAGCTGATCAACATGACACCACATTAGAGCATATGTGATGGCTCACCCCGAAAGGGGGGACTTTGCAGATGCTATTAATTTTAATTTTGTCAATTCATTTGTTACAACATTTTCTAAGCTTTAAAATGACACCTTACTTAAATTGATCAAGACGATCAAATTTTACAACAGATAATCTGCTGGAAATTCTTATTATTTTCTTTATTTTTTACTGCCTATTTCCATCAGTTTCTTGAAAAGTGTTCTGTCGCAAAGTCACCCTTTTCAGGGTGAGTCATCACATAAAGGTACTCCCTCGGCCTTGGGCAAGAAACTTTACTCTGATTGCCGTGTGATTCCCCTAGAAAGGAAATCTAAAACGAAAGAGGTTACATGATATACAAAAGATATTTATTTAAATATGAATATTGTCTGGAAAGTTTATTAAAGATACACTATTTTAAATTTGCTTGCCCCGATAAATAGAAAATATGAACATTTTTAATGGATTCTCGCGGAAGGATTTAAAACAACTCATCGAGATACACACTAAAAAAACTTACCAATGTGAATATTGTCAGAAAGAATTCGTTACGAACAGAAAGTTTATCAGACACATATACAAAGAAAAGAGAAACCTTGCGAATGTGAGTGAATTTTGTGACACAGAAACATCACGATAATACTAAAGAGAAACATTACCAATGTTAGTGAGGAGACTCAGAGGGTGAATTAAGCCCTTCCCATAACACACAGCAACACTCAGTTGACCCAATGGAATGTTAATCAAGGTCACTCCAATACTGCATTCATTTGTATGGTAAACAGTTTGAATTTACTCTATTTCAAACTGTATTTGGGGAATGAAAAACTCTGTTCAACTGATATTTGTTTGCATTGATATCAAGCTGTGATTATCCTCTTTCTGGAGGTCCTTTTCATTCACACTTGGACAAAATAATAACTTATCTATAGCAAGTTTTCCATCAGTAGTTTTATCATATAAGTCTATGTAGTTGGTTCACTCAGTGTGCTGTTTTTACGCTGTGGAAATAGCAGTTTGAATTGAATGGTGGGAAGGGCTTAAGGTCATGTGTCGTATGGTGGGACACCCAAATTTGGGAGGATGTTACATTGTGACATTTTTTTTAGGTTTAGCAAAGTGCCACAAGAGAAATAATTGGTCAATTGATATAAATTCAGGCTCATTTTAAAGCTTGGTCTTTCTTCTTTTCAAAAATGTTATCAGTTTTTCCCATAAGTCTTAGCGTTTTTGTGTTATGTAAACAAAATGTCAGCAAAGTCGGTAGAGTATCCTATGTTATTTCAATGGGAATGTGGGTTTTTTACATGCTAAATATTTTTCAAAATGTTATAAAATGCAAAATATAAGAACAATGCACATGGCATTTCTTGCACATCTTAACTACATATCAAAGTGCAAATATCAATGCTGAAATTATAATTAACAATTCTAAATAATTACTTATCTTTTGATTTAATTAGCAGCCGCCAGCCAGAAAATAATGCTATTTATTTTCAAACTACTCTACCATATTGCCTCCAGACAAACTAAAATGCATATATCAATCATTACATCTAATTTGATGTCCAAACTTTTCTTTATCCATCAAAATATTAAATAAATGTCATTTAGACACTAATTAGTTAATAAATTGACTAATTTATTTCATTAAGCCACATGGTGGCACAAGCGTATCATACTCATAATTTGAAGAAAATGTACCTACATGTATGCGCAATTAAAATTTTATAACTTGAAAAGCATACACCCTACCCCAATAAAAGTATACATTTTTAGAAAGCATTTTTATTCAAGGAATCCAAAAAAAATGGCATTACTTTAACAGTAGAGGCAAACAAGAAAACAATATGATTGAACAAAACTTCATAATATATTATTTTTAATTTAAACAAATGTCATTTCGTGACCAACCTGTATATTAGTCGTTTGATAACTTGACCGAGTCAAATTATATATGGTTTGAAAGATTAGAGTTTTAACTATAAGAATATGCAATGCTACAGCAAAATACCTCTTTCCCTCAAGATTTTTTATCAGGTAACATAAAAAAAAAAGTAGAAATTTCTATTTTTTTGTTTTACACCCTATATTTTTTCTTACACACCCTGAATACCAACGTGAAAAATACAAATATGGAATCCTTAGACCATAAGCTTTCAAAATATGTATGGTTTGTCTATGGTGTTGCACTTAGTTTTCATGCTACATCAACAAATACAGATATTGAGAAATTTGCTAGATTTCCACAATGTAACGCTAGGGTGTCCCACCATACGACACATGACCTTAATTCACCCTCTGGAGGAGACAGATTTTCTCATAAATGTAAAGAACGTATTAGGATGCATACTAAAGAGAATCGTTCCAATGCGAATACATGTATTCCGGGCATGTATTGTCAGATATGATTCTCACAGAATCGAATTCTAACAGAACATAATCATGAAATCATACCAATGTAAATGTTATGGGGAAAGATTCTCACAGAAACAAGGATCTATACTAAAGAGAAACCTTTCCAATGTGAATATTGGCAGAAATACATGCAATGTCGGGTGATTATTTATTTAGTTTAGAGAAGTTTCTGGATTTTGATGGTCATATTAAAGGCCTTTTTTATATATAATTTTTCTGTCGTGTATGAATTAGATTAATAAATTTGCATTCCATAATGTTCGTAAAATGAGACAAAATCAATGCACTTGCAGTAAATTTTGATTGCTGTCCAATGTACTCGGCCCCTACGGGCCTCGTGAATTGGACGCATCAAAATTGACGGACTTACGAATTTACGGACAATTGATTTCAAATAGTAGGTAAGTCACGTCAGTTGGTAAAATTTTATGAGAGGGTGGTTCCGAGTTTTAGCTAGCATAATTGGGGAGGGTTGAGCGGTTAGCCCTTGGGATGGGTTAAAAAATGTGACCCGCCATATTGAAAGGTACCTTAAGGGTCCCAAAATCAAAACTGATATTTTGGTCTCATATGAAAGCTGAGATTTTCAACTTTAAAATAACATCTTGCTGTTGGTTATTAGATGTTCGGTTGCACGGTTACATCCACAATTGATAAAGAGCATCGGGTTGATTCGGAAAACTATAGTTCTGAGCAAATCGAGTTTAAAGTTTTCGTACTGAGTACAAATTAAATGGAGAGAGGATTTTACCTTGGTTTTTAACACACTTCTTTTTTGTTGTTGTTTTTTAATTTTGATGTTGGAACCTGATTAATATGATAGATGACACTTCAAAGGTACCGTTTCTGATGAAATTAGAAATTCGACCTACACTGAAAACAAAAACTAGTCAAGCAGCTGCTTGACTAACTAAATATTTTTTATTAATGATTTATTTACTTACTTATCTATTTATTTATTTATTTATTTATTTATTTGATTATGAACACTTCTTGCGCAACTCGTAACAAGTTATTGTAGAAATATGCTCTGTGCGTTTTTAGTGTATTGCGCCCCAAAGTTCATAGCTCATATCTCATTGCATTTTTAGCATCAAAGTGGTACATGATACATGATATTGTTATATTGCGCTATCGTAGACATGTGTTAATGTTAGCTGCAGAATAATAATTGTACGAGCTGTATAATGTCATGTTCATCGTTCTTCTTAGTCGCGCTCTGCGACCCTCGCCTAAATCACTGACTCGATATAGACCACTGATCAATATTGTCAGTGACTATGCAACGAGACTGTGGCGCGATAAGTCGAGGTGTTCAACGGCCTCTAGTCACTGACCACCACAAGCCGAGCCCGATTGAAGTGCTACGTTCTTCTCAGCATAGCAATGATGTTTAAACCTTACCGCTGTTTCGTGTGCAGTAAATACTTCACGTGCTTTGGACTCAGGAAACTACATGTTTTAAGACATCGATCAAAGTACTTTCAGGTACATGAACGTCTTGAATCAAACAACAACAAATTGCCGTATCGGGCTGGTAGTGAAAGTCAGCATGGTGATCTGGTCCTTGGTCGACAGAAAATCAAACCGAGTATTAAAATTGAAGAAATGCCAAATCAATATGAATATGGTTACAATAGTTTCTCTGATAAAGGAAAATTAGAACTACACAACAGAATATTTACTAAAGAGAAACCAACTCAAGAAAAACTTTATAAATGTGAATATTGTCAGAAAGGTTTTTCACGAAGAGGACATCTAAACAGACACATCAAGATACACACCGATGAAAAGCCTTACAAATGTGAAATTTGTCAGAAAGCATTCATGGAAGCATGGAATCTAAACACACACCTCCAGGTACATACAAAAAAGCAGAAACCTCTGCAATTATACCAATGTGAATATTGTCCAAAAATCTTAAATTCCAGAGCACATTTAGAAAGACACATCAGGATACATACTAAAGAGAAACCGTACAAATGCGACTATTGTGATAAAGGATTCTCCGAGAAAGGGAATCTAAACAGGCACATTCGGATACATACAAATATGAAACCACTACAGCCATACCAATGTGGATATTGTCAGAAAGAATTCTCACAGAAATCACATCTAAGTGAGCATGTTAGGATGCACACTAAAGAGAAACCCTACAAATGTGAACATTGTCAGAAAGAATTCACACGGAAAGGACATCTAACGAGACACATCAGAACACACACTAAAGAGAAACCTTACCAATGTAAATATTGCCAGAAAGAATTCTCCGGGAAAGGAAACCTGAAGAGACACGCAAGAGTTCACACTAAAGAGAGACCCTACCGATGTGAATATTGTCAGAAAACATTCAGACAGATTGAGCATCTAAAGGGACACACCCGGATGCACACTAATGAAAAACCGTACCAATGTGACTATTGTTCTGAAGAATTCGCCCAATTAGGACATCTAATTAGACACGTTAGAATACACACTAAAGAGAAACCATACAAATGTGAATATTGCCAGAAAGACTTCTCGGAGATAGGAAATCTAAACAAACACATACGTGTCCATACTAAAGAGAAACCTTATCAATGTGAATACTGCCAGAAAAGATTCTCTCAAATAGGATATCTAAAGCAACACAACAGAGTACATACTAATGAGAAACCATATAAATGTGAATATTGTCTCGACGAATTCAAACAAATTGGACATCTTAACAGACACATTAAGATGATACACTACAGAGAGAAACCTTATAAATGTGAAATTTGTAAGAAAGGATTCTCGGATAAAAGTAATCTTACTAGACACATGCTCATACACACTGAACCAGAAACTTTTTAAATAGGCTATATCGAAATTGCCTATTTTCAGAAAGCATTCTCCGTATATGTTGCATCCAATAACCTGGTTTGATGGACAAATCTTGTGACGGTTGCAAAGAAAGACCGGGTGCCCTGATTAAAACCTGCTGAGAGGAGTATGGACTGAAAACTATAAAGCACCAGATTCTTGAGCCAATTCAGGACTCATTGGTCATGTTGGTGCAAAACGAGGGATGTTTCGCTGCATGGGGAAGTGGTGGTAAAAAGTGTGTTCCTGCCTTTGAAAAATACTATTCTTTACATCCACTATGACACTAGAATTTATTACATGTAATATTCTAGATATGAAAAAAGTTGCCAGAAAGCCTCGGTGAAATTGTAATCCCTGCCACTATCCCATGCACAATAGGAGCCAATCAGTATTCAGTAGAATTTTCTTTGATATTTTTCAAGTTGTATATTAGTATTACTAGTTGGGGGTAAAACTGAGGTATCAATAATTATTAGATGAGGGAAGTAAATACAATATTTTGAAAAAAAAAATAAAAAATGAGGAATGGGCTTACTTACATGGCGTCTGATATTTTTATTTAATCCACTTAATCATTTTATTGTATTTAAAGTCAGTTTATAATCAATTTGTAAATCTGAATCACCCTCTGTCTAAAATGAAGTAGCCCGCCTATCTTTACGTCACAAAGTAACAGAGATGACACTGAGCTAAAAACATGGCCCCAATTAGACGTGTAACGTATTATGTGGGCAAAAACGAGGTCACAAAATGAAGTATGCTGCACACCTTGTACCCGATTAACCGTAACACACATCAAGGACGATGTCAGGATTTATCGATATTTGAGCAGCATTCTTTATTTTTGTGACCTCCTTTTTGTCCACATTTTACGTTACACGTTACGCTAATTGGAGCCACTGATCACGTGATCAGCGAAGAAACGTTAATCAGCGACCATTGAGAAGTAGTAATCAAATGAGCTATGAGGTATATGGGAATAAAGTGTCAGAGCCCTGATCAAGTCTTTAAGCTGTCCATCTTGTCTCGCTCTTGATGTCTTCACAGGTACGAGGTAAAAATGAAAAGATTTCAAGATTTGATTTCAGAATCCTTAAGTCCTTTGAGGTGGGTTTAGACGAGTTATGAAAGATCCATATAGTATACCCAATAAAACCTGGGAACATAGTTTTGCGTTGAACATCTGTTATTGGAAAGTGTGTTTATCTTGGTGAAATTGATAACAATATGACGGTATGCTGAAATTGGCAATTTGCTGATTTTTTTTCCTAGACCATGTAGACCATTATTTCTTCCTTGCAAAATTATTTCATCCCAGGTTCTTTTTTTTTTTTTCGCGAATTTCAAGATATGAGTTGAAATTAGCATATTTTTACGCGGATTTCTAGATATTTTAACCATTTTTATCTGAATATTACAGCTTATTACCAATTTGCTCATTTTCATCCACCATTTTTGCACCCCTCCCGGTTGTTTCATTTAACTTTCACTCAG
The DNA here is from genome assembly GCA_000969725.1 of Ophiothrix spiculata. Taxonomy (NCBI): domain Eukaryota; kingdom Metazoa; phylum Echinodermata; class Ophiuroidea; order Amphilepidida; family Ophiotrichidae; genus Ophiothrix; species Ophiothrix spiculata. The sequence goes on from JXSR01S029647.1 coordinate 12,122, forward strand.
CTCCACCCTTTAAAAAATCACCAGCGCAGCAAATTTTCCTCGCAACAGAAGATCCAACACACGGGGGTGGGGGGTACTTGTACAAAAGTGATTATGGGGATGTGCAGCAAACGTGGGTAGCAAAATCAGGCTCTCTGGTATGCCAATGGAAACTTTTTCTTTGCAAATTGTGGTATTTTGATGGGTCTGTTTTTCAAAATTTTCTAAAATTTGCGCCAAATTTTGGATTTTTTTCTAAATTTCAAACAAAAATCAGGAAATTCCCGCCAGAATATTTCAAATTTTGGGAATTTGGTATATGGATGGATGATGGATGATTGGTATATACAATAATTGAATACTTTTAATAAAAAATGATGTATTTTTTAAAACTGACTTAGTCAAACAGCTGCCAGCATGCTAGATTATGAAACGTAAATTTCCCATTCATATAATTTGTTCTGAATATGCTCATTTTACCTCATATTGCAGGAGTCAAGCATTCTATTATAATCCTAACAACGATCATATGGTTTCGATTCACTGCCCTTGTTATGCCGAAATCGCATGATGATATGCCATCGCGCGATTTCGGCAGAGCGAATGCCGGATACCCGTGATGAGAGAAAATCACCAACTTCCGGTTTTATATCGTACAATCCGTGAGCTTATACCCAGCTTGTAACCATCGTTGAAACAGGCTTGAACAAGATCGAGTCGAATGATCTATTTTCGTCACGTTCGTGATCTGCAGGGCCATTAGTATTTTATTAAATCATGCTTGATGATGTCTGTGGTCCTAGAGGAAGAGCTTAAAAGATAAATGGTTCAGCTTGATGTGCTTGACGGGGTGCTTCTGCAGTCGACTCAGCAGTTACTTGTTGAGAGTAAGTACACATGTATACAACGGTCATGACATACAGTACACTGTATTAAGCTTAAACATCTGTTCATGAATCATAGACATAGTATAACTCAAGGTATTGTTGTGATCGTAATAGTAAGTACTGGCTAGTACATGTATGGTTGGTATTCCTACCTCCATTAGGGCACGTTTAACATTGCTGAAAAGTGCAAAGATGACAGAGATGCAATACCGTTTTAGGGTTTTTACTCTACTTTGTAAGTTGTCAGTAGGCTTGAAGTGATTTCCATGGAACACTTCAAGGTGTATAGAAAAGAGAAAATAAGAAAAATATGATTTTATATTGTTATAATAAAATTTTAGGATTGAATGTTCAATCGTATACATGTAGTTCCAGGCGGCATAGGACACGATTAATAGCATTCAGTAGATTTAGGGATGCGTTACCCGAAATATCTGGCAGTGGTATTTGGTACAACTGCCAGGGTACCACTGCCAGAAGCAAGCTCTGCAATCAAACCTGACTCATAAGTGCACATACCCAAAAATGATCATGTTTTTCACACATACCTATTATATATCCTTAGCTGTGATTGGTCGCATAGCCATGTGTAAATACCGTTTACAGCCCTGTTTTGTTCATCAATAATCGATTTTTGACCGAAATGGCCATGTACCACATTATTTTGATTGGATTAAAATTATCAATTTTATAATCCGTATACTGATTGGCTCTTTTAATTCATTTGATATC
>JXSR01S029653.1:0-13774 GCA_000969725.1 Ophiothrix spiculata
CACAGATAATTGTGCCAAGACTGTTTTCCCTGATTGTAGATCCTCATACGGTGACCTTTCTACTTAAATGATGATGCTTCATTCATGTGCGATGCATATGGATTTATGACAAAACGTTTGTAACCTGGAACATCTTACAGCAACAAGATGTAAATTGATATATCATCAAAATTGATGTGTATTACTTAGTAACTAGTCCAGGCAACGAACCAGATCTGAATTGAATTTGGTGTTTTTGTGGGGTTTTGTTCCGGGAGAGTTTATTAGAAGTTTCGATAAACTTTTCTTGCCGTTTTCGTAACCTTTGAGATATTGCCTAAAAATCTGTTCTGAGTTTTTAAATATCTGCAGTGAGGCTATGTGTTAACTAAGACAATCAATTAAATATGTAAATTATTTTAAAACTTTTTTAACCAAAAATGTAACATTGTTCACTAAGAACAAGTATATGTTGACAAAATAGCAAAAAAATACTATCTATAATAGTTAAAATTGGGTTTAAATTTTGAATCTAAATGTATAAGTGCAATGCATTGTGGGAATTTTTGTTCCAAATCTGGTTCAAACGAATCATATCTGGCTCGCGAACCAGATTTTGTTCATTGCCCGGACTGATTACATGCCAGTTTCTCACTCTAATGACACAACACTTATCTCATTAGGCAAAGAAAACAAAAAAATCGTTTTCAGATATTACTAATAGTAAAAAAAACCTACCAGGGCTCAATTTCACTATAATGTAAATCCGATCATAAACACTTCATTTTTATTCAGCTTTATCTGAATCTATTATAAAACTAATTAAAAAGAAATCACCAACATGAAACAGACATATACAACAGCATCATATCAACAACTTGTCACAGTGTCTTTTGCTAATTGACACTTTTAAGAAAATCAAACAGAGGATTAACCTTAAACAAAACAAAAAACATTCCTGGGACCCCATTCTCATTTTGACCCCAAGCACTGACCGGTAAACCTCATTTTGTCTCTTGATGTGGACCATTGACATACTAGCATACATACCTCACACTAGATTTTACACACAAGTGCCAAAAGCTATGTCATTCTAACACTTGTGTAATATGTTATTTTGATGATAGAAATATGAGTACATTTCTAAAATGACCCATATATCTTATAAGCAATCAACAATCTTCATTTCATATTTTCTACAATTACAAGAAACCATTTGTCAGTCTAGCTTCCTGTATAGAATTATCATCATCAAAGATAAAACTACATAAAGCATTGCTAATTTGTAAGGACCAATTTTAGGGTAACAGATAGCTATATAATTGATTTTTGTGAAGTCCTTATACTTTCTTTTCCCGCATTTCAAAGTCAATTTGTTACAGCTGACATTTGAAAAAAGGTACAAAACAACTTTATAATATAGCTAGATAAGAGGTCTTAACATCTGTGTGACAGAGAGAAAAAAATAAAGAAAAGAACATTTTTATGCATATCATCTGATAAATAAGCAATAAGTGAATTCCATTCTATATACAGGGTGTATCAAAAAGAAGTTTACAGTGATTAAACTGCCCCCATTTCAAAAAGTATGATACATTTTCTAAATATCTTTTTAATTATAAGTAATAGAGACCATTATATTTCCATAACAGAAAAAATTACATATGTGCGACAACCAGAACGAAAATTATGGTCAATTTTGTAAATTGTAAATAAAACCGGTTGCGCAAAGTCAATAAAAATAATGATGTATCCTTATGTTTTTCCCTTTTTACGAAGACTAGAGAGCGACACTTTTTGGCAATTAGTTTTAAACATTGATCAAAAGATGTCGACCAATTCGTTAATGTCTTTGGCTTAAACTAACACTTATGGAAGAGACCATAGGACATCAAACCAAGTGATATTGGAAAACCATTACTGATGACACGACAGTTGTGAATTTAAGTATCTAGGGAAGTTGTTTTCTTTAATGTGTGGACAGTGAAATAGCCTTGTAAATGAAGTGATAAAAAATGGCAAACAATGGTCAAATATCCAAAGTTTATTCAAACTGTAATTACAAGGCAAAATGAATAGGATTTAGCCTCCAAACATCAGAAGTTATTTGTTTCGTCCTATTTGATCTTCTTTTTAGCTAAAAGATGTTACCTTAAGTCAAAATTGCAAGTGTGGAACCAGGTAATCTTTGCACAGCTGATTTTATTTACAATTTACAAAATTGCCCATAATTTTCATTTTGGTTTGGTTGTCGTACGACTGTAATTTTTTCTGTTATGGAAAGATACTTGTCTCTATTACTTATAATTAAAAAGAAATTTAGAGAATGTATCATACTTTTTGAAATGGAGGCACTTTAATCACTGTAAACTTCTTTTTGATACACCCTGTATGTGACCCGTCATAATGAAAGGTACCTTAAGGGTCCCAACACGAAAATTTGATTTTTTGGTCTCATCTGAAAGATTATATTTTAAGCTTTAAAATGACCTTGCTTTTGGTTATTGGATGTTCAATTGCAAAGTTAAGGTGGATTCATACTCTCATACATTCGGTACCTAATGTATATTTGTGACGTCAAAATATATTCGGCATCAAATAAAAAGTATGAACCGGAGAAAGATATATTTTGCTAGTGTCCAGATGTAATCAATAATATCTCTGTATTACAAGCGGGCTATTTAATCCGTTTCAACTCGGCATGGTCATCCAGTTTCATTCGGTGTCGAATGATTTTGATATTACAAGTGTACATTCGATACCGAATGTATTACAGTATGAATCCACCCTTACATCCAAATTGGTAAAAGGCATCGGGCTGATTCAGAAAACTATAGTTCTGAGAAAATCTAGTTTAAAGTTTTTGTACTGGTAAAACGTTTGTCTTATGTTTTGGATGTTGGAACCTGATTAATACGATAGAATACACTTCAAAGGTAACATTTCTGATGAAATTAGAAATTCGACCTTGGAAGTGATTTTTGGCTATGCTCAGCTTCAATGACCCGTATCACGTAATTTACTATGCCGACCTTAAGGTACCTTTCAATATTTCAAAATTTCAGTCTAAATCCACCCTTACATCCAAATTGGTAAAAGGCATCGGGCTGATTCTGAAAACTATAGTTCTGAGAAAATCTAGTTTAAAGTTTCTTTACTGTTAAAACTTGAATGGAGAAAGGATTTTTATCTTGGTTTTTAAAACCTTTGTATGATATTTTGGACATTGGAACCTGATTAATATGATAGAATACACTTCAAAGGTAACATTTCTGATGAAATTAGAAATTTGCCCTTAGACATGATTTTTGACTATGCTCAGCTTCAATGGCCCATATCTCATGATTAACTATGCTGACCTTAAGGTACCTTTCAATATGACTGGTCACATATTCTACAATTACCAGTAATTATTTATCCTTCTTTCTACAGTTTCACAGTAACCAAGATAAATTAACTTTAATATTGTATTACAGAAAATACTCTTGCAAGTTTAAATATTGACAACAGATAAATCTGTAATGTAGATTTTGTATTTACTTTCAACATAAATTTTACTATAAAATGCAAATACTAATTGAAGTATTTTTGTGATATTACTTTCATATCGTCCATACATAAAAGCAGAGGATAACATTTTATTATAAACCGATTTACACAAATGCAATTACTGGATTAAGTGTTGATGAGACATCACCTCAAAATGCAGGTATTTGAATTAGTTGACACTTGGGAAATAAAACTGGGTCAGCAGCTTTAACAGTTGTGTAACATTTTATTTTGATAATAACATGACAGAAATCATCAACAATTTTGACCTACATATATGATATATAGGCCCCATGTAAGAAAATTTAATTCTGAAAAATGCATGAGGAAAAGTACTTGTTTACCTCTTTCTACATAAAATTTCTCTACACATTGTAACTAGGGTAAAATTACTTAAATGTATAAAAGAAAAATCAGGAAATATCTTCAACTTTGTAGACTCAAATATTTGACAACATATTGTTCTTTAATTTTAGACTTTTTGGCATTTTTTTTATTTTGTAAACCCAAATATTTGACAACAGATTGTAATTTTAAAACTTTTTCACAAATCATAAGAATTCAATTGCTGAATGAAGTGTTTATGAGATATCACTGCAAGGCATTGGGAAATTGGCCAAAAATGAAACAAAACTAAGACAACTTTATTATCTTGGGCATAAAACTAGGTCAGAAACTCAAAACTGTTCTGTAATAAGCCATGTAGATAAGATAAGAGAAAGATGAGTACTTAAACTTTCAAGAATTTGATCCATATAATAAAATGCCATTGCTGATTGAAACATTTATAAGACATCACTCAAAAAGAAACTTATAAAACTAGGTTGCTTTAACAGTTGTGTAACATGTTATTTTGAAGATACAAAGATGACGTACAAAACCAAAATAAAAACCTAGTATATAAGGAAGAATTAAGTGTGATTCTTTCAATTATACATAGAATCTATGTGTTCTCTTTTCAGTGTAAAACTGTTCTTTAATTTAAGTTATTAAAATACAATTACTATTACTGAAGTACCTTACAAGCACTTTATTTATTTTTTAAGTCATAAAAATACAGAAAACTTTGACTTGTCCTCGTTCTTTATAAAATGTCATCACTCACTTATTTACTAGAATAAAAGTAATGATCATTCAGGAGATAATATTGGAAATACCATCAACTTGTACAAGAAAATACTGGACAACAACTGGCAATGTAATAATTCTTTTGAAACATTTTATTTACAAGAATTGTTTCTTTCCATGTAATTATGAACATGCAATAAGTGAGAACGGTTTTGTAAGATTTTACCTCAAGGATATTTGCATTGATAATTAGCTGAGAGGTAACACAAATAACTGTACTTTAAATTTGAGACATAAATCTGGGTCAAAAGCTGGAACAGTTATAAGAGAACATTTCTTCTGACCATTTGCCATTGCTAAGCAATTAATGAATTTGATTTTTTCAATTGAAAATTTATTTCTTCATATTTTGCTTGATTCAATGTAATCAAGAGTTATTGTAGAGCAATTGTAAGAGAAAATGGGAATGATTTTAATCCTTACTTGGTTGAACTATTGCACTGCAAAGCTTTCATAAATTCTAAATTCAAAAACACATTTCCTTTCCACTTATCATAAAATGCAATTACTGAATGAACGTTTCATCAGTTATCACTTTAATGAAGTATATATTGAACTGGACGATAGCATGTGACAAGATTTTATGTCAAACAATTTTTTTAAATTTTGATATGTGCCTTAAAACAAGTAATTTTACTCTGTAGTGTAGCATATAATTTTGAGGATACAAAGATAAGTATTATTTAGTAATTAGTCCTATTAAATATAAAAGAGATAAATGAATTCTAGTTTATATATTCCATTATAATTACAATTCAATTGCAAGAAACCTTGTGTCCCTCTTTCTACAATCCACACATAAAACATCTTTATTCACTGTAACTAGTGCAGTATTTTCATTTCCAATGTGTAGAATTCAATATAGAGCATAATTTGTACTTTGACAGATCAAATTGATAACGAACAAGACACATGTGAGTTGACACAAACCAATAAAGCTGCATCGTGTTATTGCATGTTCTACAAATGCACGTTGCGACATGCTTTGCTAGTAACACACTTAAAAACTGTCTGATTTCAAATATCAACTTAATTGTGTTTGCTGTGTTGGTGAGACAAGATTTCAACAATATTTTGCTTTGATAAATGAATACACCTGTAACATGTAAAATAAAACAGCCAATGTAGAAATGTTTGGATTCAACATATCTAAATACTTTTTGCAAAGGAAACAATTTTCATTCATTTATTTTTCCATCTATATTAGTAATGAAAACAGAAGAGTTAATTGCTTTAATTCACAATTTGTATTTGGTATCTAACTTATACATAAATCTCAAGCACAACCAATATGTCACGACCTTTTCACATTCTCTTGATTAGTTGCGATGTTGAGTAGATTTTAGATTTAAGATATATTGATATCAAATTGATGTGGACTAATTCCATTAATAACCTTCAGTTTGTGTTAAACGTGCAATCAATTTACACTCAAACCTACTAAAAATTTTGTTCAACTGAGAAAACTAACATTATTTCAATAAAGATAGAGAAAATTGCAGTTGTTGAACAGTACATTAATTTTCACTTCTCAAATCTTTTGAAAGAATATTGCTTTTTGGTTCAAAAAGCAAGCAATATCCTATTAATAATCAATCAAAGAATAAAGCACAGGAATGCAATTCTAAGATTAAAATTTACTTTTACATTTTTGATTTTGCAAAATGATTTATTATAACCATACAATTCCTACTTTATTTTCAAATATGTTTAAAACTTTTGAGACTTGCATAATTTCTATAATTACCAATTAAACCTAACATTGACAAAGTTTTACTATGTTTTATCTATCAAAAATCATTGTATCAATATGAAATTAGTCAAACAATTTGCATATCTTTTAAAATATCTTCAAAATTTTCCCTGCCATCATAAATATAATCACAATATGAACCTTAATATTAACTGTGACGCACAATAATGTATATTTTTCAAGATAAATATTGATTAAATTACGATGAGTATTTTAATATTTCATACATCAATAATTATATCAATATATAGTATTATTAAAGTGTCACATATAGTTTGCACTTTAATTTGTCACAATTTGTCAATCTGTTAATCCGCTTACGAATTATAGATTGAGCAATTGTGCCCCGTCATATCTAAAGGTACCTTAAGTTCGGCATAGTAATAGTTGCGTGATAGGGGCTATTAAAGCTGAGCATAGTCAAAAATCACGTCCAAGATCGAATTTCTAATTTCATCAGAAAAGTTACATTTGAAGCATTTTTAAGCGTTTTATTCTATCCTAATAATCAGGTTTCAACATCCAAAGCATAAGAAAAATGTGTTAAAACCAAGATAAAACAAAATCTCTCACCATTCAAGTTAAACTAAGTACAAAATCTTTAAACTCAATTTTCACAGATGCAGAACTATAGTTTTCCGAATCAGCAAAATACCTTTTACCTATTTGGATGTAACTTTGCAACCGAACTTCCAATAACCAAAAGCAAGGTGTCATTTGAAAGCTTAAAACCTAAGATTTCAGATGAAACCAATAAGTTCATTTTGATTTTGAGACCCTTAAGGTACCTTTCGATATGACGGGTCACAATTGCTCTCAGGTTTACACAAGACTGCATTATTATTACTGAAAAAACTGTTAAGATTTGTGTGATTTCTATGAAAACAAATTAAACCAAATATTGATATACGGTGTAGTTTCACCATAATTTATCCCGCGAATTTATCCATTAAATATTATTCTAACAATATAAAATTAGTCAAACAATTTTCATATATTGTTTTCAAATATCTTCAAGCTTTCCATGTCATCATACCTATAATCACAATTTTAGCAAAACTGACATGCCAAGTAATGTAGATTTTTCAAACCAAATATTGATCAAGTAATGATTATTTTTATATTTCAACATCAAGAAAGTGTATCAACAACATACAGTGTTATTAAAGTGTCACAGATAGTCTGTACTTTAATTTGTCAAAATCATATAATCAAACATTACTTTTGCAATCTGTTAATCTACTCAACGAATAATAAATTGAGCAATTGCTTTCAGGCTTACGCAAGACTGCATTAATATCACTCATGAAGGAGCTAAAACCAATTATCTCTGGATAAAACGGTAACAAAACACGCAAAATTAACAATTATATTCACAATTTAATATGATACAAAATCTACTACAGAGAGGTATGACAGACTTTGTGGTTTATTAAAATCAAACTGGAAAGCTATGACTATTCATCCAAAAAAAGTTGTGAAGTTTAGAAAAAAATCTGCTTGCAATATTATAAAGAAATAATGTATCACAAAACTAGATTTGTATCATACAGCTAACTGATATCTGTCAAAGATATGAGGGTTGCTCTGGCAAAATGAGAGGAAAGTCCCACTTAATGATTTTGAGAAAAGCTACTTAAGTGAAATATTGGTAAATTATTCAATTTTCGAGTATTAGATGTCAGATTTTGATACTCTATTTTCCAATTTTGGCTGTTTTTATATCCTAAATGAATAATGCACATAGTACGCTCGACATGAGAAAAGACCCTAATTACGTGTTCTTGTGGATACACATGTCACGATGCAAGTGACGTTCGAGGGGAATTCATGAAAAAACCTTCAAGATGTCACTTTGCCCTGTCCAAGAGTTTATTAAGTCATTGTGGCTGAACAAAAATGCTGAAAATTGCTCACTATATTTGTGTGGAAGTTTGATGTTTACTTTGTTGAACATACAAATATTTACAGCTTGATAGGTGCTCATTATAGAGGCTGTTGGACAGATGATGTTGGACAAGTGGACAAGGCACTGAAACCAGGGCTAGTAAGAGACATGAGATTATTTGATACACTCCATGGCTATAGAGCCCAGAGATGAGATGTAGAGACTGTGTTCTTATATCATCATGTGCAAGCAAAGATATCTTGGTTAGATTGAATTCTTATGTATGGTTTATAATTACATACGAGTCATTGTAAATAATAAATAGAAGAGACAAAATTCTGATGAAACCATATAACTCGGGAAATGAGATCAACAATAAAATACTTAGAGTAGCACCACATTTATGTGCAGGTTTTTCTAATGTTCTATTTCAAATCCATCCATAACAGCTTTCTACTGCAAAGGTACTAAATTGATGGTGGTACATTTCTGAAAGATGCTACCCCACCCCATCAGTGAATTTTCTCTCTTCAAGTGGTTATCGTTATTATTTCACTACATAAGTACAAGTGCATGAGTCATTAGTTCATGTGATATAAATAGTAATGTTGACTTTGAACTCTGGCATGTGCAATCTGTAAAAAGTAAATTAATACCACAATATGCCTATGCTATAGTATACTCTCTCATCATCACAAAGCTGAGACCAAGTCATCTTGATCGAAGTGGCAGACCTAGGCAAAATAATATATACCGGTATATGGAAAGGAAGGAATACAAAATGGCATCGAGCAACGCAGGGAGTGGTGGTTATTTATTAAAGAATTCACAGTATTTTATCTCTGAAGAAGACTACAAAATGGTTGTTGTATCTATAAATGGGAATGTAACTCGTGCAAAAACATTACTGCGTACATCGGGTGCACTACAGATATAAGAGAGAGAATGCATGATAAACATGATCATGTGACGATCTACCTGCAGCGAATCATGAGCGGTTTGATCTAAATGAAAAATCGCTATACAAAAACCCAGTTATTATTATTATTATTATTATTTAGGATTAATAAAAAGTGTACATGTAAAATACAAATCCTTGAAAATTGGAGCCTACTATGACTAAACAAGCTTTGGAACAAAGAGAAGTAGTGTATATGTTCATACATAAAACTTTAAAAGGGATTGCAACAAAAGATAAAAAACCATCAAATCAAAATCTGACATTGGATCAGCAACAATATATACGAATGCATTCTGGGTACCTACATAGAGTAGGATTGGTGGGTAAAATTGATAGCTATTTTAAAGCAGCTGACAAAATTCCCGCTTCAACAACGATTGTAGAGTTACCAAGTACATCACAAAAGTAATCAAAATGGCAGACTCTCACAATGCTGAGTATTGGATTTATTGAATGGAGCTACAGTGGTGAATATCATGGCTATTACACCTGTCGTTTATAAGAAACCATAACTGAAGCAATATCTGTCAGTGATATGGACATAAGGTAATTTACATTGTCAGCTAATAAGAACTGTTGCAATGGAAATCAAGAAGTTGTCATGTCAACATTATTGCTTGGGACTTGATCTTTTACAAGACAATGCTGCTTGGAGGAATGTTTTCATGATGTGTTCAGATAGTTAACTCCATCAAATATCTTGGTATTACCATTGTGCTTACCTAAATCTGAAATGAAATGATCATATACAAATCTGAAAATAGTCTTGAAATTCTCCACACCACAGTCTCCTATCTGATCATAAAGCAGTTTCCTATGTGCTCTCTGTTTCTCACCCTCCTGTTACTTAGCATTTTTCAAGGTGCAAGACTGATAACTTCATTTCCTTCATACACATCACCAAAAAATGAATAGTGCATGTTGTTTAAAACAAGACTTCTTGTTCAATGAAGACTTTTGTGAACAACTACATGATTCAAAGAAGCGAAGGTGATTTCTGGTATGCCACAGGGTACGGCTTTAGGACCCCTATTATTCATCATTTACATAAATGACATTAGAGATGGGATATCCTCAACCACTCGCCTTTTTGCATATGATGCACTAATGTACAGAGGAATAACAACATCTTCTGATGCAGAGTCTGCAAAAGGGTTTAGGCAATCACTGTAGAATGCATGGTCTCAAACTTGGCAAATGAGATTCAATCCATGGTGTATAAACTGATGGGTACAGAACTCGAGATCATGAATCACCTTCCATGGAATTGAGCTCTCATCAAAGCTGGAATGGAGACTACACATTAGTCAAATCACAGGAAAATCACAACGGACACTTAATTTTCTGCAGTGGAACCTATATCATTGACTAAGTGCCTATTACAGACATGCATGTTAAGATAAAATATTTTCCTTCCGTACTTGTTAAATGTATAATAATATTACTCAATAAAGGCAGATGTTAAAAGGCAAAAAAATGATGCTAATATAATAAAATATTACAACGATAAAAAAATATTCATTAGGGTAATTTTTTTCATAAAGGATGATAGAGACAATAGCAATTGATGAATAGTATGTGAATTTTCACAGCTTTTGTAAAAATGCTGCTTTTTGGTTCAACCAAGCCGTATTCTACCAATATCAAGCAAAGAAAACACATACAAATGCAATTCTAAGATTAATATTTACTTTTACATCTTTGACTTTGCAAAATGATTTGTTATTATTATCATCGTTATTATTATTATTACACAGCATTAATAAGCGCTATTAAAAAAATGTCACAGCACTATACAATATACCCTTAAAATTACACATATCATTTTTAAAAATACAATACAATTCCTACTTTATTTTCAAATATGTTAGAAACTTTGAGACTTAAATTTCAAAATAAACCAAATATCATTTGATAAAGTTTCACATTAAATTATCAATAAAATAAGATTCTATCAACACATGATTACGCAAACCATTTTCATATCTTGTTTTCAAATATCTTCAAGCTTTCCCTGTCATCTATATAATAACAATTTGAACCTGTGATGCGCAATAATGTATATTTTTCAAGAAAAATATTGATTATGTTACAATGAGTATTTGTATATTTCAACATCAAAGAATTGTATCAGCATATAGTGTTATTAAAGTGTCACAGATAGTTTGCACTTTAATTTGTCACAATCTTATAATCAAACATTACATTTTCAATCTCTTAATCTACTCAACGAAAAATATATTGAGCAATTGCTCTCATGCAAGACATCATTAATGTCACTCAAGAAGGAGTTAAAACTAATTATCTCTTGGCAAACTGGTAACAAAACATGAAAAATTAACAATAATATTCACAATTTAATGTGATACAAAATTCTACAGAGAGTAAAATAAAATTTGTGGTTTATCGCAATCTAACTGGATGACTCAGATTATTCATCACAAAAAAGTAGTAAAGTTTTGACAAATTTAGCCTGCGATATTACCAAATTCTACTTGTAAAAAACGTAAAGAAAAGGCTGGCATGTCGCACAAAATTAGATTTGAATAATTCGGGTAACTGATACCTTTACAATATACATGAATAGCTTAATATGATTATCACAAAAGTTCATCTTCCAATCTCAATTTGTTGCAATATCTTATAATGTAACATGGCTGACTAAGCATCTTATTTCAGTATTTAACGGTTTGGCAGGGGTTGCACTGTAATTCAGAGCTATATATCATGCAAGTCAAGCTACATATAAAGACGCTACTTTTAATCACCCTTAATGAAGATTTCTTAAGAAAAAATATACCCTAAGCATGTATTGCCTAGTAATTTTGCTCTGTTGTTGCACCATACTACATTAATAAATAAAAAGGGGCATGGATTACAAATGTTCTTGATCTTGACAAAAGCAACAAAACATTTTGTTGTAAAGCAGATTTAATATACATTCAAATGCAGAAAAAATGATAGAAATCGGCTGATATATGAGTAAGATATGACCAATTTTGTAAATATGTCTCTTTTTCTTCCATTCCAATGGGTTTTACATTGTTAATAAAAAAAAATTAAAAAGAAATGCGGTAAAATTTGAACCTGAGACAGGGTTCTTTTTTTTGGCCTTAGCTGAATTAAGAATAACAATCAGCTGCCTTTTTACACATTTTTGAGTTACAGATTTTCAAGGTTAACTCTAAATGTATCCTTGTGTAGGTTTTCTAATGTTCAAAAGCAAAAGTTATCTTGCATAACACCTACGCGAGCATAAGGGCGTAATGTACAAAGGTTTCATGTACTAAACGTACCTAATCAACATCAATGTATGAATAATGAAATGAACATATGCCTGTATGGATAACAATGTAAATGTATTTCTAATGATCATATCACGAACATCAATGTATAAAACAAAACAATGTACATTAGGAGTACGTTAAAGATGCAATTCATGATTTTGATGTGACAAAAACATTGCCTCCTTTTAAGCTAAATAAAAAGAACAGTACAACATAAATATATTCTTAAAATGTCACTTGATTCCGACTGTTCGTTTCCAAGTTACAAGCTTTTCAGCATTTTGAAAATCTCCATAGGCTACTTACTGTGTTGTAATTACTGTTCGGGCCCCGTCAATAATTAGAAAATGACACATTTTCTTGCTTTTCTCAAAAATGCAAGGACATATGAAAGAATGGTTTTGGGAACGTATCATATACCAGTTGAGGATTCTTATCAGCTTAAAAATTCAATTTTGATAGAGGTGACCTTGAGGGTGAAAAGTGGATCATGAATTGCCCCTTTAAGCTCTGTATGTTGATGTGTGACTAAGAACTAAACTTCACATCCACATGAAAATCTAAACCTCATAACTGACCTTACAAAGATGGTTGCAGTATCCATTGTCTCAAAGGGGATTTATGAAAAAAACATTGCTTTTATATAATGAACCTAAATAATTTGGATGTATATATCACTTATTTTGTATTGAATGTGTGTTTAAATTTAATTAAGTGACCAAGGTATTTCCCACCCGTTGGTGCCCAAGGGGAGGGGGGGGGGGTTCCTAGGGACCCCCCTTAAAAAACACCCTTCTAGTATGAATTTTACGTTGAAAGTCTTGTCAATGATACAGCATGTAAAAAGGACCAAAATACAGAAAACAAAATTGAAAATCGAATGAACCCTTTCAAAATGGAGGCCGAAAAACCATTATTTGTGTTGCGTCAAATATTTTCCCGCCAAAGTTTCAAAAATCGTGTTCCCGAATGGAATTTTCACATAAAATTTTGCTCAAATTTGCACATTGTAAGTACAATTACATTGGAAAAATAGAATTAGAAAGTTATTCGGTTTCGATTTTATGGGCAAACAAATTTGAACATCGCCCTCAAGAAATCACTTTATGCTAATTAGCACGAAAACGATTGGATCTATTTGAATTTTTTTGCCACGAGGGACCCGCTGCATTAAGTTTGACAATTACATGGAGCGGCGATGTAATTTTTGTTCGCGTTTTCAAATTACG
>JXSR01S029653.1:13900-26327 GCA_000969725.1 Ophiothrix spiculata
CAAAATAGTGATACTGCCAGCCTTCCTATGTTTACCAGGATGTTTTCTTACTACAAAATATTTTACATCACAAACAGATCTATAGCTACTCTTCCCAGTAAAGGTGCGTTTACACTGTGACGACTAAGGGGTAACGACAAGCAACGTAGTCCTGCGAATTGCAGTTAATTTGAATTAATCACCCATCTTTGTTAGTTAAAGTCAGTTAACGCTCACAAAATCCGCTAGCCACACACCCTATTGTTACGTTACTATCAGTCGTTTTCAGTTGCAAGTTTGTTACCCTCCGTCGGTACCCTAGGTAACAGTGTAAACACACCTTAAGAACAGCCAATCTGTGGATATAATAGTCTATATCAATTTTGTTTGGCAATGACTTTGTTGTTGAATTTGATAATTTCTTATTCCTACAGGATAAAAGAAAATTCTTCATAACCAGCAGAGCTTAAGCAATAATCTATGCAGTATTTTATTACTAAATAGTGATAACAAAACTAATACTGTTTTCCAACTTTCTTCCGTTTACCAGGATGTTTGCTTACTATGAAATATGTATACATCAAAAACTGAATTAATGTCTTTGACATGCAATGCCACAGAAAGATTTAATTGAAATTCAAAAATTGGTGTGTTTATGCATAAGGTTTACAATAATTTGAGATAAAAAAAGTCACAAATTTTATGAAATCAGACAAATATATCATCATGTGATAGCCATTTTTCATAACTTAATTTGTATAACTTGCTATATAATACTGTGAACAGTCCTGGTCAGTGGCTTCGGCCATGGAGGAAATATGTCTAAGTTTTGTTGTTCATTCGAAAGACAAGGCGTAACATAATACAAATATTGCAAGTAAACCTTTCTTGCATTTTTAAAGATTTTTATTTCGTGTGTGACATAAGTCCTAGTACATATAAAGAAAAAGAGTTCCATGTGTACCCCCTATATATTTACATGATACAAAATGAATGTTAATATTGGCCTTTTAAAAATTAAAAACAGAATAAAGAATCAAATTTTAATTGAATTTTAAGTTGCAAGTAAATATATAAAAGGAGTTCATTATGAAAAATCCCTCATGGAATCGTATACATATGTTCATATATAATGCAGCATTTATATGAACTCACTGTGTATATCCTTAAAAAACTTAATTATCTCCCACGACATATCTATCATCTTATATTCAAAATCATTTACGTTGTGAAATATTCATTCCACTGATGAAGGATTTTGTTATCAAATTGCATTTTAAAATGATCTTACAAAAGAAATGGCAGGGGATTTTAATTTACATTGCTAAAAGCATTTCAAATTTAGAATTTACACACTTTCTGATAACAGAATTGTTATTATATCTGTTAAAATTCAATAACCAAGTTGCTAGAAAATTGATAAGAATGTTTTTGACATTTAATTATCAAATCTTTCCTGTGGCATTATCACTATCATAACTACTGATAATTGTTCTTTATTTCATCATGTTCATTTTATGCAGGGGTTCTCAGCTAGTTCTTATAATGCGCCATACAAATAAGAAAATTGTAGGCTAAAGTGCCACATGCATCCATTTTCAGTGTATTTCTAACATTTCCTACAGGATAAAAGAAAATTCTTCATAACCAGCAGAGCTTAAGCAATAATCTATTCAGTATTTTATTACTAAATAGTGATAACAAAACTAATACTGTTTTCCAACTTTCTTCCGTTTACCAGGATGTTTGCTTACTATGAAATATGTATACATCAAAAACTGAATTAATGTCTTTGACATGCAATGCCACAGAAAGATTTAATTGAAATTCAAAAATTGGTGTGTTTATGCATAAGGTTTACAATAATTTGAGATAAAAAAAGTCACAAATTTTATGAAATCAGACAAATATATCATCATGTGATAGCCATTTTTCATAACTTAATTTGTATAACTTGCTATATAATACTGTGAACAGTCCTGGTCAGTGGCTTCGGCCATGGAGGAAATATGTCTAAGTTTTGTTGTTCATTCGAAAGACAAGGTGTAACATAATAGAAATATTGCAAGTAAACCTCTCTTGCATTTTTTAAGATTCTTATTTCGTGTGTGACATAAGTCCTAGTACACATATAAAGAAAAAGTGTTCCATGTGTACCCCTATATATTTACATGATACAAAATTAATGTTAATATTGGCCTTTAAAAAATTAAAAACAGAATAAAGAATCAAATTTTAATTGAATTTTAAGTTGCAAGTAAATATATAAAAGGAGTTCATTATGAAAAATCCCTCATGGAATCGTATACATATGTTCATATATAATGCAGCATTTATATGAACTCACTGTGTATATCCTTAAAAAACTTAATTATCTCCCACGACATATCTATCATCTTATATTCAAAATCATTTACGTTGTGAAATATTCATTCCACTGATGAAGGATTTTGTTATCAAATTGCATTTTAAAATGATCTTACTATAGAAATGGCAGGGGATTTTAATTTACATTGCTAAAAGCATTTCAAATTTAGAATTTACACACTTTCTGATAACAGAATTGTTATTATATCTGTTAAAATTCAATAACCAAGTTGCTAGAAAATTGATAAGAAAGATTTTGACATTTAATTATCAAATCTTTCCTGTGGCATTATCACTATCATAACTACTGATAATTGTTCTTTATTTCATCATGTTCATTTTATGCAGGGGTTCTCAGCTAGTTCTTATAATGCGCCATACAAATGAGAAAATTGTAGGCTAAAGCGCCACTTGCATCAGTTTTTCGAGGTATTTCTAACATATTTCTTTGTTCTTTGAGAACGCTCCGAATTTTCCTCTTGCACCCCTGATTTAATGGATATATAAAGTTGTTCTCTATTTCCAACATTGTGGAAAAATTTAAGGCCATGTTGTTAGAATATATCAGATAAGTCAATATACACCTAATAAGCGGAAAGCAGCAAGAGAGAATTTTGCATAAAAGGCCTCTACAGTGAAAATCTAATAAGGATAACATCAAGTTGTTTTAAACAAATTTATGGAACTATATTTCAACACCATGAGCTTTGCAAAACATAGCCTCAATCAATCCTCACTCAAAATCTCATCTTAAAAAGGTGTTGAATTTGAGCTTTTGAAAGGTAGCTCATATCTCAAGGCTGAATGAAAATTAAATTAAAACCATGTTAACAGATCCAAATTTCCTTCATTTTTACACTGCCTTATCCAGAACACCTGGGACTAAAATATTACGGCAAGAATTTCAGTTCACTGTACATGTGATTCAATTAGCATTTTCTTCAAGACTTTGTTAGTCTAATTTCATTCGTAAGGGCATCAATTATCCATTTGTGGTGCGGTTGCAATGCGTTTGGCACTGTAAGGGTACTGGTAATTGTATATTTTAAAGCATATGATTGAATAGGATCATGTTTAAGCTGAGATTAAATTTTGACCGTCCATTTTCAAAGCGATTCTGCATGCAACGCATGCGATGTGTTTTGAATCGATATAATGGTTTTTAGCGAGAGTGAATCATGGTCCGTTTGCGGTGCGGCTATCCGGAAACCCATGTGTTTACCTGAATCGGTCCCTGGAGCGATTCATCTGTTTAGAATGCGTTTTGGTCATGCGGAAACTTTCAATTAGAGAAGGTGCTGAAATGAAACCGCATTAAAAACAAACAGACAAAATTGAATCTCAGCTTCCAACCTGATACCATTCAGCTCCAAGGAATCTGGCCTTTATAGTGCCATTGATATATGAAAAGAAATATTTTCAAGGTTTTTCTATTTAAATTCTAAAAACAAGGTAACATAATAATATCACAAAAGACAGATATTGCAAATACAACTCTCTTGCATTCATGTGACAAAATATGCTTATATGTACGTGCTGTGTCTATCCTTTAAAAAGACAAAACGAGGGATGCTCTGGTAAAATGAGAGGAAAGTTGAAAAATTTCAAAATTGAGTTTATCTTAATTCTTTACAATCTCAGCTTTTGAACGATATATATTAAATATGTGACACTTTCTTTCTTCATTTTTCATTTAGAGATCTAAATCCAAAGCAGTCAACTGAATATATTGTAATAAAAGTTAGCTGCAAATCGCTTTCAAAGATACTGATTACAACAGTGTATAATAGCAACATGTAATCAATTAACCATGAATATTTGTACTTCCCGGCAAAGTTGACCTTTAAAACTTTAGGTATAGATAAACACTGATGCATGAAGTCGTTTTATGTCAAAAATGCCATTAACTCAAAATGTTGATTTGCGACTCTCCTCTCATTTTGTCAGAGCAGCCCACATATGAATGCTGTGTCTATCCTTTAAAAAGACAAAATCTTCTTTATCTCCCATGACATATCTGATATCCAAAATCAGTTACATTTTGAATTATTTATTCCACGGATGAAGCATTTTGCAATCAAATATCAAAATGATTTGTTCATAAATGCAACAGAAATGGTAGGTGATTTTAATTTACATTGCTAAAAGCATTTCAAATGAAGAAATTACACACTTATTAACATGAGTAAGGTTATCATATCTGTTATCATTTAAAAACAGGTTGCAGTTAAATTAATGTATTATGGTTTTGACATTTTGTTATCGAATTTCTAATATTAAATTTCCTGTTGCATTATATTTCACTTTTGTTATCATTGATACATCATGCACTTTTGATGAATATATAAATATGTCCTCTATTTCGGACATTTATTATCAGCAAGGTGAAAAGAATAGGAGTCTGTGGAAATTAAAATGTCAGATTAAGCAATACAACAAGCAAAAAGCCTCTGAAGTGCAAATTGGATAGGTAGGTTAGTCAAAGTATTCCAGCCAATTTTGCTAAGAATTTAAAGAATCTACCTAACTGTACTTCAGCATCCTGAACATTGCATAACATAGCCTCCATCACTTCTCACCCATAATCTCACCTCAAAAGGGAGTTGAATCTGAGCTTATAAAAGGAAGCTTTATTTCTCAGGGCAAAATAAAAATCAAAGGCAATCTTTATTAACTTGATTTTATATTCCTTGATTTTCACTGTGCCCTAAACATTATCAAGAAAGAGCAGGAATAAACATCTTGTCCTGGAATATATATCAGTTCAATGCATGTGTGTTCAATTAGTGATGCTATATGAACATTTCAGGACTTTATTAGTTTGATTTTATTTGTGAGCACCTCAGTTAGACCTTGGAGAACTGATTCATTGATGAATGTTATCCTGTTTTGGATATCGAATCCTGTCAATGTTTATAAAGCTTAGCAATATGATATAGTGCTCAGGATATAAAGGTAGCTTAGCACAGAAAGATTTCATCTGTTCAAATTCCTTATTTGTTAATACATGTGGTGTTTTCATATGTGCTGAGTACATTTCTCAAAATAAAAAAGGATCACTGGCTTAGTTTTTAAGAAAAATCCACTTCAAAAAAGCACGTTTTACCACTTTATGCCATTGACTTGTATTTTTCATATATTTGAATAACTCACTAAGCAGTATACTGTACAACCTTAGGTCAATGGCTATAAGTGCCATTGATGTGAAAAGAAATATCTGTATTACCTTGCTTCTCCAAGATTTTAGAACGCTTGGTTTTCAACAGATGCATGACATTTATTGATAAAAATAACATACTGAATGAAAAACAATTTGGATTCAGACCTAAACACTCAACTTATATGGCAATCATTGACTTAGTAGACAAAATAACACAGGCTGTTGAACGAAATGAAAGTACAATTGGTATATTTTTAGATCTATCTAAGGCATTTGATACAATTGACCATAATATTTTATTGTGTAAATTAGAACACTATGGTTTTAGAGGCATCACACTTGATTAGTTCAAAAACTCTCAAATGTAGAAAACAATATGTTCGCTACCAAATGAAAGATTCTGAGTACAAAAATATCAAATGTGGTGTTCCTCAGGGTTCAATCCTTGGCCCCCTATTATTCATACTGTATATTAACGATATTGTGAATTCGACACATTTGCTTCAACATATTCTGTTTGCAGATGATACAACGCTCCTTTTTTCTCATCCTGATTTGGAATCACAAATACAGAAAATTAATGATGAACTCAATGAAATTTGCAATTGGTTCAAAGCAAATAAGTTATCTGTAAACGCAAGTAAAACAAATTATATGGTGTTTGGAACACCCCATAATACAAATAAATTTGTTGATAAAAGTAGTACCAAAACTGACAATTTCCATCAATTTAATAGTGTTGATTCCAAAAAAAGAGCTCTTAATGTCAAACTTGACGATAAAGACCTAAACAGAGTATGTTTTACTAAATTTCTTGGAGTCACAATAGATGAAAATCTAACATGGAAAAATCATATTGATGCAATTACAAAGACCATCTCAAGAAATATTGTTATGATGACCAAACTCAAACATTATCTACCAATAAATATATTATACACTGTACTGCTCATTAATATTACCCTATATCAACTATGGAATTTTAATTTGGGGTAGTGCAAATAAAAAATACTTGGATAAAATACTTAAATTACAAAAGTGGGCTATGAGTACTGTATCAAATAGCCACTACAGAAGCCACACGGGCCCTCTGTTTTCAAATTATGAGACTCTTAACGTATTTGACACCTATCAGCTAAATCTTGCCACTTTTATGTATAAGCATTATACAGATGAACTACCGACCTTATTTAAGCCATATTTCATTAAGCATGCAGAAAACCATAAATACGCAACAAGAAATGCCCAGGATTACGTTATAAACAAAGAAAGCATTTTCAAACCAAGCTATAAGAAATTGTGGCCCTTCTCTTTGGAACTCACTTGAAAAAACAATTAAGCAATCAAAGAATGTTAACATTTATAAAAGCAAATTAAAATCCAACTTTCTCTCGAGTTATTGTTGAATATTTTTGACATTTTGGTAAAAAGATCATTTATTTTTTGAAATCACTTTTGAACTATAACCTATATTTTGGGGCATTGTCTTGTGTTATTTTTGTTTTCTTTTGCAGACTGTTTTTTGTGTAACTTTGTTATATTGGCATAATCACTTCAGGACTCCTTGGCCTTCCGATTATGTCCTCAATATCAGCATGTTTTAACTTATGTGTTTAATATGTATGTTATTTGTTTTGATTTTGAAATAAATGTGAATCTGAATCTGAAACTAAATATTTAATTTTTAAATTCTAGAGATAAGGTAACATCAAATAAGACAGATATTGCAAATACAACTTTCTTGCATTCACACAACAAAATATGCTTAAATGTGACCGTCTATCCCAAACCAGCCGTAAATGCCACCTCTATCTTGTCATTTTCACTTTTTTAAATATTTGCAAAGACCCTGTTTTAAGGAAAAAAATGACATCTCAATGGACTTTACACAATTTCCAGTATTAAAGTTATAGTCCGTCAAAGTTTGTCAGAAAGTAAAAAGTATAACTGACATAAACACGTTTAAAGATCCATAAGCCCTATATTTTCTGTTGATTGTCTTAAAAATATGCAGATTCATTTCATATTTCCTATCATTTTTTTGAAATGAATCTTTGCTGGTATTTTGTAGTAAGCACGGGGGTTGTGAATCTGTCAAAAAATCAATATCAGCAAATTCCGACCTTAACATGTATTTTCACCTGTAGCGCAAAATGAAGTTTCTGGTATTTACGGCTCACACGGGCTGGACAGCCACATATGAACTTGCTGTGTCTATCCTTTAAAAAGACAAAATCTTCTTTTATCTCCCATGACATATCTGATATCCAAAATCAGTTATATTTTGAATTATTCAATCCACTGTTGAAGCATTTTGCGATCAAATATCAACATGATTTGTTCATAAATGCTACAGAAATGGTAGGTGATTTTAATTTACATTGCTGAAAGCATTTCAAATGTAGAAATTACACACTTATTGTAATGAGTAAGGTTATCATATCTGATATCATTTAAAAACAGGTTGCAGGTAAATTAATGTATAATGTTTTTGACATTTGTTATCAAATTTCCAATGTAATATTAAATTTCCTGTTACATTATATTTCACTTTTGTTATCATTGATACATCATGCACGTTTGATGAATATAATAAATCTGTCCTCTACTTCTGACATTTATTATCAGCAAGGTGAAAAGAATATGAGCCCATGAAATTAAAATGTCAGATTAAGCAAATCAAGCAAAAAGCTTCTGAAGTGCAAACTGGATAGGTAGGTCAGTCAAAGTATTCCAGCCAATTTTGCCAAGAATTCATGTTTAAAAAATCTACCTAACTGTACTTCAGCATCCTGAACTTTGCATAACATAGCCTCCATCACTTCTCACCCATAATCTCATCTCAAAAGAGGAGTTGAATCTGAGCTTATAAAAGGAAGCTTTATTTCTCAGAGCGAAATAAAAATCAAATTAAGGCAATCTTTATTAACCAAATTTCCTTGATTTTCCACTCTGCCCTAAACATTATCAAGAAAGCGCAGGACTAAACATCTTGTCCTGGAATATATCAGTTCATCGCATGTGTGTTCAATTAGTGATGCTATATGAACATTTCAAGACTTTATATTAGTTTAATTTTACTGGCAAGGGCATCAGTTAAGACCTGGGAGAACTGATTCACTGATGAATATTATCCTGTTGTGGATATCGAGTCCTGTCAATGTTTATAAAGCTTAGCAACATTGATGGTGCTAAGGATACACAGGTTGAATCAACATGGGATAAAAGATTGCAAAAGTTTAAAAAAAGCATAATTCGAAAATAAGCAAAAGTCTTATTTTTTCCTTGAATCCAAGATAGAATATACACTTTAGAAACTGAAATCATCCAAGGCCCTACTGTGTTTTTACTTCATTTATCAAATACAGAATTCTGTCAATGTTGTCATGTCTTTCTTTGTACTGCTAGCATTCACTCTGGTTAGACATGTGTGAAACACACTCTTCTTCAAATATGTACTGTTAAGGGGTTTTCTCAGAGATGCAGTTGCTTACGGCTGCAGGATAACGATTGCTTTCATGAATTGTAAAAAGTCAAGTAAGGTTTGCATCCATTTTGGGTGCACAAATTTCAATGCATACTGAACGCATGCTTTACTAATGCGTTTGGTTAATCATGTGCAGCAACGCTGCATAATAATATATATAGGGGAACAGATGCAGATGTGCCATAAAAGTAATCAAATTTATTAAAAAATGTCAGTTTTTGTAAATTTTCTTGAAAACTAACACGGTGACCCATTTTTTCAATTTCATTATTTTGAAGTGCACAAAAAATGCTTTAACATATGCAAAAATTACAAAAATCAATGGAGCATTTACTATTTTAAGCACATAATGATCAACTTTTTGAGCTTCTCCTATACTTTGTGTAGTAAATCGGGTGATTTTGGGGGAAAATATGTACTTTTTGAAATGGCTGTATCTAAAAAAAAAGCATGATGACATATCTTTCTTATTTCAGATTGGTTATCAGCACATATGAATCTACCAAATACTAAATTTTTGAGAAAATCAATTAAGATTTTCCATCTCTGAGAACACCCATAAAAAGTTTATAGTAGCTAATACTGTGTTCAGGATATGCATACTAAATAAAATTGGGATGAGCTATTAGTTAGATTTTCCAAATGGCATTTAAAGTCAAACAAAATATTATTATAAGATGAGCAAAGGTGTGATCATATTTGCATAATCTAAGATAAAGGACTACATGGCCAAACAGGAAAAATACACACTTTTCAAAACCCATTAGAAATGGCATATTTCTAGAGGCCCATTTAGGTGAATAAGAAATATCATTAACAGAATGTTTACAGCTGTAATTTATTATCCTTAGAGTGCAACTTTACCATATCTGCACATCTTTTCTATCTTGTTACAGGGATGGGCATCTTGAAAATTTCATTTGATTCTGCTCATTCATTTTCAAGTTATATAGAAGCATTCCTGATTTTCAAAACACCCCTTCTTGGCTATTGTATTGTAGATGTAGTCCAACCATACAGATATCAGTCAAAGATACTCATTAAAGGGACTAGCCTAGATTCCACTTATAATTAAAAACTTATGGAAATGCTCTAAATAAAGCTAAAAAGTGTAGTAATATCCCAAAAAAATTTACACAGAAATGGCTCCAATTGAGAGATAACTAATTTGCAATTTATCATTCTTTGATGGTGGTGTGACTATCCTGTGTTTTCTGAATCCTAAATTTGTACCTCAGATCTGGATTTACCAGATCAAAAATCAAATAAAGCTCTTATGGAAATGCTCTAAATAAAGCTAAAAAGTGTAGTAATATCCCAAAAAAATTTACACAGAAATGGCTCAAATTGAGAGATAACTAATTTGCAATTTATCATTCTTTGATGGTGATGTGACTATCTTGTGTTTTCTGAATCCTAAATTTGTACCTCAGATCTGGATTTACCAGATCAAAAATCAAATAAAGCTCTTAAAAGAGGAACAATTTCATCAAAAATAATTTGCTTACCCATCACATGTGTAGAGACAAAAACTTTTTAAATTTTGAAACTAGAAACACTATTTTCCGGCGAAAAAAATTAAAGCAGGTATAGAATTGCAATTTTCTCCAATATTCCTCAAAATCATGGAAAACTACTTGTAGGTTATATTACTATAAACACGTTCTACCGATTCATGTAAGAAAATATGTAGGTAAAAAATTAGTGGGAAGAATCTAGGCCAGTCCCTTTAACAAATTAGCACAAAGTTTTGCAAAAGAAAGACCATAAAAAGTTCCAAATTTAAGATGCATCATGTAACATATTATTGAATACACTATTATGTCATATGTAAGTAACGTAATAGCAAACTGTAAAACAAAGATGGAAAGTAACAAGAAACACTATACTAGTGTTAGAAAGAGAAAATAATTCAACCCTACAGCCTCTCAGCACTATAAATGACTGTCTGCGAGATGACAACTTAAGTGCTACAAAGCACTATTGATATCACTTCCCCCTCAATCAACCTGCTTAAAGATTTACATTGAATGTTGATATTGCAACAAATAATCCAAAATTGTGATATAGTACACATTATGTTTTGCTTTTAGACATGAGCCTTACTAGTCTAATTTATAGGACATTTGTTTTTTCCTTACTAGTCAGCTGACTGACATTATGCAGCATTGAACTTTATCATACCATTAAGAGAATTAATTACCATATTTGGAAACAAAAAGGCAGCCCGATATTTATATTCTATATATTTCATCTCATGCTACTGAGCATCTTGAGATGCATTATATCCTGTCACTTGGCACATCTGAACATTGCATTTATAAATTTATAGGGAATTGCAGTATTATGTAGAGTGAAAAATTCATCAAAAAGGGCTTGTTTTTGTTGAATTTTGTGAAATGCAGATAAATGATAAATTTGATATTTTGTTCAGTTTTGGTATATGGAAAATTATAACCCACTAAGGCGCTGGAGCACAATTAAGCCACAACTTTGTTCGGCCGGCCGCAAGTTGGCCACAGCCTTAATTTTCCAAGATGGAAACACCTCTAAATAATTTTAAAACATGTAATGAATATTTTACAATAATCTTGAGGTGAACGATCAAACCTATGGAAGCCATTTTGGTAAATAAAAGCTGTGGCCAGGTTGCCGCCAGTCGCACAAAGTTGTGGCCTAATTGGTCTCCAATGCCTAAGTGTCTGGATATGACACTTCATGCCCAATAATTCTCCATATTAAACTCTTGTCTCACCAAATAACTAATAGTACCAGGTGGGCTGCTGTTTTAACAAGAGAATGACCTCTCCCGAAATATTTACACTTCCCATGACAATGCATAATAGAGAATTGGAGTAACACTTGCAAGCAATACCAAGATCCTGACCCATCAATCTTGTCAAAACTTAGCCTTATGATTGACAGGTGAGTGACAAGTTTATGACAAAACAGATTAAAGTTTGACACAACCTGAGGTGATTCCTGTGATAGCAGACAGTCTTGACACACCTACCTAGAGAAAGCTTCAAAACAAATACACCTTAAATACAAGCCATACTATTGATCACAGATAGTGCACCTCTTTCTTTTCATCAATCATATTACGTTCTTCAAGTTGATGTTATCAATACATTTACTTTCACAATTCTTAACTTTTCGATCCTGAATTGCAATATAGGTGTATATAGCCCCTACTAAATTAATTTACACTCAATACGAATTGGAATGTGTGGGCGTTCCCTCGTAAGCTCCTTTGGAAATGCTCAGGATTGAAAGGCTTATTCTTAGCATATGAATTTGTATTATATAATAGCAAACCTCCCTTTAATGTCTAATTTTACTGCTATTATACTTAACATGATTCTGCAACTGCAAAGTCAAATTACCACAAATTATTTTTCCTCTAATTTTCTCCAATTTGACTCTCTTGATGC